>VZRR01007006.1:275470-311199 GCA_013398015.1 Oreocharis arfaki
CCTTCCTGCCTGCCTTCCTGCCTGCCTTCCTGCCTTCCTGCCTTCCTGCCTTCCTGCCTTCCTGCCTTCCGTCCCGCCTTCCTTCCTGCCTTCCTTCCTGCCTTCCTTCCTGCCTTCCTCTTCCATGTGGAGCCCTTTCCTTAGGGTAGTGCCCACAGAGATGGACATGGTCTTGTATAGAGGATAAGGATCCTGAAGGACTGAGGACAACTTTAAGCCCTGGGAATGCTTGGATAACAGGCCTTTCTTGCCAAGAGGGTGAAAAGCTCAGCCTAAAAACCAAGGTTAATGGTGTTCAGGAAGATAAGCCCTGCTTGAAGGAAGTCAGCATTTTGCATGACTGAACCCTACAAAGTTCATTACTCTTGCAAGCCTCAGCATGAGCTGTGATCCAGTTTGCTTGGCAAGAACAAGTTTAGTCTGTTGGTATCTGCCCTTTGTTCCTGTGTAAAAAGAGTTGCACAAAAATCCATTGGCCTAAATTTGCAACCTGAAGGAGCATGTGGGAAGGACACTGTTCACTCAGCTGCGGCATCTGATGAGAAGTTAGCTGTCAAACACCAAAAAGTAGTGTAGTGAAGCACAGCCTTGGAGTTTCTCACAGGTGGATGGATGCATAGCATAACTTTGGTATGAGTGCACCAAGGACACAAAATCTGCTTCCATTTTCCTGTGCAATTTCATCTGGTATTATTGTTTCCAGAATCTAAAAGCCTGACTGCTGTTAACTGGGGTCCTTCACTGTTGAATGTCTTGTAGCTCTCCTGATAGTACCAGTGCAGTATAAATACTTTGTACCTATTTTCTAGCACTAATACCTTGCTTAATCAAAATATTGTCAAGTTCTGTACCAACCCACTTTTCTACTCTCTGAGCAGAAACTCATCAACTCTTGATGCGGAATAGCATAAAAGAAGGTAATGTTTGGTTTTCAGTCCATTTCCCAAAGTAGCTTCTAAAAGCCAAGAAGACAGTAACTGAGATGTGTATTTCAGAGACCAGTAGCTGCCTTGGCTTGAAAGGTAATTAAAGCAGAAATATTTTCAGTGCAGCTGGTACAGTTCCCTACATCCAACCACCAAATCCTTGTTCATGTGTTGAAACTAGACCAGCTGAGCCATAAACTGACTTAGCTTAATGAGCAAAACCCTTTTGTACATGGACTCTCTAAATCAATTTCTTACCAAATTAAGATAACTCAAGAAGTGCCTCAGAGTGGTTGTTTCCACTTTCTGGGAAGCATCTGTTTTAGTAATTTGGAAATGGATTTAGGAAGTAATGCAGTTTGTACACAGAACCCCACCACTCCATTCTGCCAAGTCTCGTGTCATGCTCCAGCTGGTGATGTGTACTGTTTTGATAGATGGATGAAGGGAAAGCATCATTTTCCTTACCTTCAGCTTTCCCTGTGTCTGTGTCTGTTTACCATGCAGGTGTAGACAAGACACTTCTCCATAACTCCATTGCTCCTCCATGACTGCTCATAGTCCCTTCTCCTTTTCCAGCCTACCCGCACCATGTAAACGTTCTCGAAAGCTCTCAGAATTGCCTTCTTCCTCCTGCAAGACCAGTGCAGCTGACTGTCTTGTTTCAAGAACAGAAAGGTGAGCTGTATAACAGAGTAAGGCTTCTCCTTTCCCAAAGCCCTTCACACTTACAACTGCCATTTACACAGTGCTTGTGGTAAGGGAGGCTTCAGGGCTGGGGCATGAACTGTATCCATTTAAAAGTAGGAGGGTTTCCTATGATCCCCACCACATCATGGGTGTAAATGTGCTGGCAAGAGGTAAGATGCGATCAGGGAGTTACCTCAGGCTTTTGACAGACTTTTTCAGTCCAAGGCACCAGGAATATTACTGCTATTAATGATGAATGAAGCAGGCAAACAATCTTATTCTAGCAGTAATTTGAATATGGGAGTACTGAGGCATGTGTCCTATGATTGCCAATTACCTGTTTTGCAGTAATCACAGCAGTGCTTGAACAGTGTTACAACCAGAGGTATCAGCACCTTCGAGCATTCATTTCCTGCTGACACACAGAGGTCTGTAATGGATGCGTAATGAGCTCACTCAGTGACAAACATTTAAGTAAACCAGTGACGTTAACTAGTGAAACCAAGCAGTTTCGAGCTGTACACTATTTACAGTCCTGAACAGATGCTGTCTACAATCTAAGCTCTGCAAAAAGGTCTGTAGGAAGGCACCAGGTGATCTTATAAGCACCTACTGCTAAGAAATCCTGTGTGTGTGTGTGTAAATTCACACAGCTTCTAGGGAAAGGTAGTTTACATCAGTGGAGTTTATACTTAGTCCGAGCTGACTGTTTCCAATGAAACTTGACTGCCTATACCTCACTGGTTGACTGTCTTGTACTAACCCTGTTCCTCTGAGATGGCTTCCTGATTCAGATCTCACCGGGTCCCTTCCGAAAGCTTCTCAATCCTGTGCAGTAAAGCAAAGAGAAGCATATGGAACAGCAGTGTTCTTGGCTGCTCTGTCTTAGGAATTAATGATGCTCTGTAGACTCAGGGTGGATTGTTCAGCTAAAAGTTAATAAGAAACACAAAAAATTTATATCTTCTGGTAGAAATGTAGGGTCTTCCATGTGAGGGAACTACAAAAACCAACCACTTTCCACAGTGTGTTTCTGCAAACTCTGGTGATGAAATGAGCCTAATCCTGACAGGGCATCTATATATGGGAAGCCTTTAAATCCTAGACTGAGAATGCTGAAATTTCTTTTTATGTTGGCACCAGCCTCTTGCTTTTGGTGTAACAAGACCATGCCAGAGAGGCACTGCACTTTTAGGGTGATAGCCTGATTGCCACTGCTTTGTATTCATAGCTTGCCTGGAAACCACTGCATCGGTGCCTGAAGTACATACCCGGGCGTGAGAGACATGTATGGGGGAGAACTCTTGATTACTTTTGCAAGCTACTGCTATTTTCAAAACACCTCTGTAACACTAGACATAGTTCAATTCACCCAGCCAACGCCCTAAAAATATTGGCATCAGCTGGAGTTGTGTTCCTTGATATCTTCACTGAGCTAGAACTGCTTAACTACTTGGCTGATACCCATGTGGATGTGTCAGCATATGATAGGCCCCCACATGAACATTGACAGTGTAGTCAGAGGTAAAGGACAACTCACGCTGCCCCGTTTTTCTCATTACAGCTGTGATTTCATTCTTGAGGACACCTGAAAATAGTAGAAAGACACCTACAGGAGTCACATGATAAAAATCAGGCCATAATGTCGAAGATTTTTGGAGGTCCTGCAAAGTAGAACTCAACAAGTAAGGCAGCTAGGAGATGGCATGTGCTGAAAAAAGAGCAAGAAGTTGCAAAGATTAGTGTGAAAATCTATGGAAAGACCGTCTGTGGGAAAATCCTGTGTGTCAGTCAAGTAATTTTGGGGGTTTTTAGGGTATATTTGAGCAGTTAAAAAGACTAAACCAAAATAGCTGTAGCTAATCAATATTAGGAAGAGAAAAAAAAGCTGTTATGAACTTGTTATTAGTATGCTAAAAGGCATATCCCTATGCTAATCAGGTATCAAACCAGGTTTAAAACTTGATTAACCCTATTTTTCTGCAGTCCAGGGAACTGAACATAATAAATAGGGTGGTGGTCTTTATCTGAATAGTCAGGGCTGGAAAACTGAGATATGTTAATCGTCCGGGATATTTTTCTTGAAAACATATATGGACATACGAAGAAATAGGCTCAGTCCTGTCTGAATATCAGGGCTGAGATTTGACTCAGCATCATCTGTTGACTCTGTAAATTCCTGTTTCCCTGTCTGTTCTACTTATATGCATTTATCACCAGTTTTCTCTGCTCTGTACCCAGTATACTCACTATGTATAGAGCTGGTCTCTACTAGTTCTTGCGCTTCCAAGGCAACTTGAAGAGCTGCAGGGCAGACCATCAATAACTGGTTGAGGACAAGATGTACAAAAGAACTGAAATAAAATTATTTTTATTCCACTGAAAGACCTGCACAACCATAAATATTCTTTTTGTTGAAAAAAGGATGAAGATTACAAAAGTTGCCATTTTCTATGCCTTCATTAGCATTACTTGCCAGAAACAGCAAAGCTTTCCTGTATCTCAGGCTCAGCTTGGTATGTATACACAGCTGGGCTTCCATTACACCTATGCCTGCGAAGGCTGTAGTTTTCTTATGCCTAGGTATGTGCAAAGACATGAGTGCTATGCTATCTGTTGTGAAAACTGTGAAGGGGAGTTCAATTTCTGAATAGGATACAGAGGACAGGCTTGCTTACACATTGGCTTGAGGCAGGTACAGATCCTGAGCCTCATCTCCTCTTTGTAAGCTTTGGGATGCTAACTTTCTGCTACGAATTCACAAACAGGAGCAGGGAGTAGACTCAAAGGAATTCAAAACCTTCTAGAGACAGAACTGTGCAGTACTAGCCCACTAACATGAACTGTGTTTCACTCTGAAGTGAAAAAAGGACTTTCTGGCTTGCAAGTGCAAGCTAACGGCTCTACCAGGAGAAGTGAAGAGAGTCAGGATCACAGAATCACAGAATAAGCTGAGTTAGAAGGGAGCCTCAAGGACCATTGAGTCCAACTCCTGGCTCTGCACAGGACCATCCCCGAGAGTCGCACCACATGCCCGAGAACATTGTCCAAATGCTGCTTGAGCTCTGTCAGGCTGTGCTGTGACCACTTCCCTGGGGAACCTGTTACAGTACCCAACTGCCCACTGGGGAAGGAACCTTTTCCTGATATCCAGCCTAAACCTCCCTGACACAAATTCAGGCCATTCCCATGGGTTCTGTCACAGAGAAGAGATCAATGCCTGGCCCTCCCCTTCACCTTAAAAGGAACTTGTAAACTGAAATACGGTCTTCCCTCAGTCTCCTCTTCTCCAGGCTGCACAGAACAAGTGACCTCAGCTGCTCCTCACACAGCTTCTCCTCTGGGCCCTCCACCA
The DNA here is from genome assembly GCA_013398015.1 of Oreocharis arfaki. Lineage (NCBI taxonomy): Eukaryota > Metazoa > Chordata > Aves > Passeriformes > Paramythiidae > Oreocharis > Oreocharis arfaki. The sequence continues at coordinate 280,442 of VZRR01007006.1, forward strand.
CCTTTGTTGCCCTCCTTTGGATGCTCTCTAAGAGATTTATGTCCTTCTTACCTTGTGTCACCCAAAACTGCCCCCAGCACTTGAGGTGAGGCTGCCCTAGTGCAGAGTAGAGCAGGACAATCCCCTCCCTTGACCAGCTGGCGATGCTTGGTGCCTGATGCAAACAGCTTGGGGAGTTTACAAGTCTGTCAGGGCTGGGGGAAAACCAATCTCGTTCATTTTTCTCAGCTAGTGTCTTCCACTTTACTTGCTTTACTTGCTTTGCCATATACTTGTTTGTAAGCTGTACTTGGGTTAGGGTGTAAGTGGCTCAGTTACTGCTTTGGTGTCTTGGTTATGCACCTGTGAGGACCAGTCTGCCTGCCAGAGCTACTTACAGCCACCCTTACTCCTGCTTTTCCTCAAAAACTGGATGCTGTGTGAGCTGAAGGCCAAAGCACACCACCGCACAGGTTACCACTCGGCATAATAATGTCTAAACCACACTTTCCTTGTTGGAGGGTGAAAAGCTGCCCATCCATGAAACACATCCATCTCTGGATGTTTTCCTGGCTTCTTCACTCAGGTCATGATGGCATGTCGGTGGAGCTGGAGTATAATCCTGCTGTCTTCTGGGGCTCCACCTCCACGGATTTGCTGTGTGTGAGGTTAAGCCAGTGTTACTGCCTTGTGTCTGGGATGCAGTGTAAAAAGCCGAGTCCCTGCCTGGTTACCAGCTAAGGAGCGTCTCTCTGTTTCCGGCCTTTTCCTGCTCTGCACCTTTCCTTCAGAGCTGTCCCTTTCCTGCCAAGCCTGGTACATGCTGACTGGCTAAGTGGGAGCAAAGGAAAACAAGCTGTCAGTCACATTTGTCCTCACTACCCTGCCTGCTTCAGTGCCAGAGGGAAGATAAATTGACTCTCAATCCCCTAAGGCTGGTCTACAATATCTTACAGCATCTGATAGATTTTAACACCTCCAGGAAGGCACTCTTTAAACCAAATGTCTGTACAATCAGTAACTTAATTTTGCATTTAGTAATGGGGATAGCGAAAAATGTCTGAACTAGAGAGGAAGGAAATGACCTCTTTGAGGAGTAGTTTGCATTTCTTGTTGCCAGGAGCACTACAAATGACACATTCCATGGATTTATTTGCCGTGTTCCCGAGCAAAGTGTTAGAAGGTCAGAATTGCAAACTACATGGAAAATGCACTAGCAGCTCTTCACTCTGTTTGTCCTGAGGATTCTTCTGGCTTGCGGGGAGTACTTTTTCTCTTATGAGCACAAACTGGCTTGCAGGGTCTGGGTAAAATGAGGTATTCTAGTCTTGGGTAATCATTTGTTAAGAATCACAGTGACAGGAGCACTGAAAGACCACAAACAGGAAATCCTTGCTTCCTGGAGAGGGTGTCTGTCCTCTGTTCTAGCTTTTGAGCTCATAAAATTCCACTGGGAAATTCTTCTCTCTGAGCTGGCCTTGAGCATTTGTAGTTTCTCAGGAACTGGTTACCTCAATAGTAGGACACAGTTGACGAGATTTTTTAAAAATTCTGCATGGCCTGAGTAACACAACTAGAGGAGTTGAAAGGAGGGCTTGGGAAAGTGGAAAAGTTCCTGTATTGGTCTGATCAATCTGTTGAAAAGAGAGTTTGTTAAAAGTCTGTTGTAGGAAGGAATAGCTATTGAAAAAAGAGCTTGTTAAATCTTTTGTAGGAAGGAATACTTATAAGTCATCAGGTTCTCTGTTGAAAATACTTTCTTAAAACACAGCAAAACCAACTCTGTTGCTACTGTCAGTGCATGCACACTGTGTCTCCTTGTTTGTTGACTTTAAAAATCTGATGCCAGGGTCTTTTGGCTACCATATTTACAAGCTGAATCCATATCTTTGGTCTTTGTGAAAAAAAAAAAAAAAGTTACTTAGCAAGTTCAGACTTGTCAAAAAAGTTTCTCACTACTTGATGTGGGTTGGACTGTGTTCCTTCCAGTTGACAAGCAAAACCCAGCACAGCCCTGCTAACAGCAGGAAAACCTTGGTATTAACCATATAATGATGGTCAGGTCTTTGCTTCCCATTTAGATGAGAAATTACCTCACCCTAATTACAAACACAGAGATTGAAGACTTCATTGCTGCGTGTGGGTTTGAACGTCTAACTGTGATTGAAAAGTTAGAAAAATCTTACTCAACTGCTCCAGCTTCGGAAGAAACATTTTCCACCTTGAGAACCTTTCAAGTGAACATAGCGTTTAAAGGGAAGTAGACATGCAGGGAAAGGTGTGACTTGTCCAAAGCATCACAGCAAACCAATTGCAAAACTTTGCTCTTGACTTGCAGCCCATACATTATCTCTTGCACTTTGCGTTTTTCTGTGAAGTAACTTGAGTAGAAAATACACTTTTTAGTGACTGGAGGCAACCTTTAGATATTCTAAAGTAGGAAACAAGTGACTTGATATTTTTAATAAGAAAGAGGGTAAGGTCAATAGCTAATAACAAAAGAAGCCAGTCAGGTACTGGTTAAACACGAAGTTACTCGTATTGGGTTGGTATTTTCAAAAATTCTCCTCTAAATGCTGCCTGTAGGCAGCTTTAAGGGGCAGAATGGAAGAATTCAGGATAAGTTAGCTTTTAATATTTTTTTCAATAGGTTCTCTTTGCATATCAATTTTATGAAACCCAAAGTTTCCTTCTTTCCGTGAAACAGACTGCTGGATATACTGATTTTTTCTTAGAGACCATGGAACAGCAAAGATAAAAAAGAATAAATAGTGGAAACCACAACTGCTCAGGGAATTTGGTTTTTAATTCAATACTTCCCGTATATTTTAGGCACTTAGCTTCTGTTTCCTGAAACTCAATTTGACAATGCAAAGCCTGAATACTGAAGTACACAGTATTACTGCACACTTAGCCCCATAGCTAATAGTGAATGCTTAGTAGTAGAAGCTGTTTTCAATGTGTATGGACCCACCACAAAATTGCTGTCGTTATTAGCAGCAGTGATTCCTTCAGCATGTCATCCATCTTGGGAATGGAAGATATTTTCAATACTTTCTTCTTTTGAAATTGTTCAGGCTTTCAGATTATCAGTCCAATCACAGCTCTTCATTTCCACATGTCCCAGTTTTGCTAGGAAGCTTTGAATTATCTACACAATAGGATTGTCTGCACTGGGAATAAAAGATTTGAAGCAGGCAAATCTGAAATCTAAATGAAAAGGCATCTGGTTGCTTGGCATGGGACTCACTCTCATGGCCCAGAGGCTAAGCATAAACAAGAAAAAGAACAGGTGTTTAGGAAACAGTTAAGTTAAAGTCCCCCTAGACACTCAAGTCTGTGGCTGCAGTGTAACAGCAGTGAAACATGATGCCCGTGTGTGCGACCCTGCGTATGCATGTGTGCATTTGAGTGTGTGTGCATGTTCACCAAGAAAGGATGGAGCTTTCCCAGGTGGGGTTGCATGCTGCCTTCACATGAGGAAGCTGCCCCTCATAAAGCACTGGCCAGGAGGAGCTTCTGACCATGCCATTATCACAGAACCAGAACCAGACCTTCCCCTGAACCTCCATGTCGTTCAGCCCTGTGGCACAGCACGGTCTTGAGGGAGTTGTCAGGTGTGCTGCAGCTTGAAAGGAGGAAGGATGTCTGTCTCCCTTTCATCCAATATCATCCTTACCATCCAAAGGCAAAGTGGCTCCTGGTTCCAGTCCCACCAAAGCTTAGGTAAGGACTATAAAGGCTTAACTCCAAGCAGCATTTCCTTCACTGAGTAACTCCCCTCCCCTCCATGTTGGTTGAAGTGTCTTGTTCTACTGAACAATGTTTCAGACCTATACGTTTGAATAATTCCCTTGGAAAGCATAATTTCAAATATGCAGTGCCATCTTCAATGCCTACAATAGAGGAGTATTCAGTGAACATCAGCTTGAACAGTTGTTGCAGCTGGTAGAGTAATAGCATCATGGTTATAGTAAAAACTATTTTGACATTTCATTGAAAAATATGGGAACATGTCAGCACTATGACCACCTGTAAACTGTTAAAATAAAAGCATCTATACATCTGTTTAAAACCGTATCTTCATATGTATATGTGACAGCTTTGGAATACTTGATGCAGACTTGTATTGTGATAAAACTTTGATATATAGAATGACCTAAATTAAATAAAGGAGATACCCTTTATTGAAACATGGCTATTCCAATGATTCTAAGGCTTCAGGTACCAGAGGGACTTGCTGGAGCCTTTTCGGCAAGGTAGGAGTGTTCTGTATCTTTATCTGAGCTCTGTTCTCTTCCTACAATCAGTGTGCAAAATGCCTGTTGTTCATGCCAGTGTAGAGAATTGGTATCCTAAGGCTTAGATTTTATATGGAAAACAGTTGTAACTAATTTCTCAAATTCTGTTAACCAAAACTATCCAAGACTTTTTCTGTCTCAAAGCAGACTCCTGACTGGGTTGGTTGTACTTATGTACTTAGAGATTCCTATTTGTGCAGGAGAGGCAAGGCTGAATGTATCACAGACGGTGAAATACACTGGAAAGCACCCTGAAAAAAGGTGGTGTGCCCCTATGAGCAGAGTCCCTAGACTTTTCTGGAGAACCACAGTACTGGAAGACCAATAACTATTATTCTTTTTGGGGTTGTTGCCTGTTCTGTTGTGCTTCAATGCTGGACTTACAGCAAGAGTAATGTGGTACAGTGTGGTGACAAGAAGATAATACACCTGAATGTAATGCAGAACTATTCCTTCCTACATGATCAAGTACCTTGTTGGAGCATATTTATTTTGTTCAATGAAGAGCAATGGGAATTTTTTTCTGAAAATTGAGATGTGCTAAAGGAAACATCACAGCAGCAGCTAATACATGACACAGAAAAGCAGCTTACTTCTGAAAGTAGTTAGTAAGAGTTGTGCATTACAGCTGTGGTTTTCTGGAAGAGCTGCATGGAGTGAGAACTTTTCTTTCTTCCAGCAACAGCTTCCTTGCTGGTCCCTCTTCCCAAGGATTTTAGAAAAGATAATGTGATAGTAGTCCTTATAGCAAGCAGAGCTGAGGGTCCCCTATTTTCTATGGCACCTTTGTAGGCTCTTCAAAGAACCAAGGGGGTAACAGAGTCATTTGTTAGGGGTCCAGCTGTGTGAGAGGAGGGGAAAGAGTTAGGGCTAATTCTGGGAATACAGTTGACTGCAGGGACATGGTCTGTATAGGGAAATACAGAACATTACCTGCAAATCTGCTCTTAGCATAACATATGAAGCTGCAAGAACTAGCTGGCTGTGCAATTGCTAAAGAATTGATCCTATATAGTCAGAGCTTTTAAAAACCCACAATTTTAGCAATGTGTTGCACTGAATTTCGGAGTGCACCCCTTTTGCATTAGGAAAACAAATTGGTCTGACCGGAGAACTTATTTGGTGTAGTTTTTGGAATGTTTAAATTCAACCACTTCCGTGATCTGCTGACAAAGGAGGATTTCTGCCTCAGGAATCACTGGCAAAACAGCAGTGAGCCATTTATCATACTACATAGCTAACATGAAACAAAACCACTTGTCTAAATTAATGAGAGCTGTTGTCTGTAAAAGCTTCAGGGCTGAGCAGGAGATGTCCTGTGAAGTTATAACACTGGTTTCCCAAGGAGAGACAATATTTTTATTTCAATAAAAATATTTTATGAGCCCTGTACTAAATTCACTAATTTCTGTTTTGTCCAACAAACAGAGTAATTCACTAAAAGATGAATAAGGAAAATCATCATGTTGGCTGCTTACAGTCCAGCTTCTGACTGTTTCTAGCTGGATAATCCTTTAATTATTTGTGAAGAAAGGCTTCTCTTGAGTTCTCCATTGGACTGAAAAAATTGCTCCTTCTCATCATCCACAAACAATCTGGCTCGGGCTCCTGGCACACAGAAAGGTTTCTGCATTACTTTGGTTTATGCATATATATCAATGAGCCAGCCAAGCCTCATCTGGCTTTATTCAATCAGAGATCAAGGACAAGATCTAAGGGTAGCAGTGATGTGCTGCTTTCTCCCCAGAACTCCTGGAAGTGCTGCATCCTTCAATTTTTCACATCTAGATAAGCTTAGGTAACCTTGTATTGCATGTTGTTACACAAGTGCTGTATGCATTTTACCAAGCTGCTTCTTAGAGCATAGATGCAGAACTCATTCTGAAGGAATACTGCTTTGGTTTGGGTCAAATTGTTCCAGTATTCTCCAAAATCAGCAGTCACATCTGAGTCCAGCTTTCAGATACATGAAGGCTGCTCAGCCCTCCTCACATCAGTTCAGTGGGGGTGTTTAGTGTCCTTTTGCGTGAACTAGAATTGATGACATCTATGATTTTGATATTCATTACTGTCCAGATGGGATGAAGAGGAGAAGCAGAAGGAAGTTAAAGCGATGGGATTAATTAATCTTGACCTTTCTTATTCTTCTCACTCAGTGCATGCTACTCAGGTGACTCTAAGCATAGTCAGTCAATAAGTCAGGTAGGCTTCTCCTTCCAAGTTGGATTGAGAATGTAAATGTCTTCCCAGAACAGCTGTATGCAGTGAAGTGACACTAATAACAAATTGTCCTGAAACCTTCTTGACTAAAGGGCAGAATTTGCAGTAAATTACACACTGGGCAAGTAACTGGCTGGCTACTTTCTGCTTAGGTCTTAAATCATGGCTGTTACATCGAGCCATGGAAATGGAAAGATTAAGGCTGTACCTGGCTCAAGCCACTCACAGCCTAGAGCTTGCAGAGAAAGGTGTCGTTCTGCTTCATTACTTGCAGCAGAGTAGTTGTGTAGTGCAGGCCTGGATTCCTTTCCATGAACACATCTGGAGGGCTGTGCATGGTATCTGGAAAACCTTTCTCTCTTTTCTAAACAAGAGTGATACCTTAATACAGTAATTATGTTTCGACCGACGAAACAGAAGGCATCAGGAATAACTCTTCAAAATGCCTTTGTGAGGGTGGTCAGCTACCGATGCTCTATTAACAAAGAAACCTACTCGCCAAGATCATGGAGAGTGAATGCTGCCAGCTCTGCATTTCAGTACTGCAAAGGCAAGGTTCAAACCCACCAAGGCATCCAGTAGCCTGTCAAGCTGTGTCTTCTGCCGCCACTGGCCTTTGTCTGAAATCTGTGTAGTCTGCACTTGACTGTCCTATATTAGGTGTGCTTTCTATTTCGTAAGAGGAGATGAAAGTTTAGGCTTATGCTATCAGAACACAAGCTATGCAAACAAAACAAAGTAATTGAACAAAACTAAGAGTGCAGTAGCTCACTTGTAGCTTGTCTTGGCCTGGTATTTTTTCTGAACAGGAGTGTGCAGGACCATCGGGAAAGGAAGACCATGAGCCTAGCTTTGTGTTCATTTCACCCATATTAACATCTATAAATCAAATTATGGCAGGAGCTGAAATGGATTTTTTTATATGTGAAGACAATTATTTGTTAACCCTGATAATGGCTAATATGGAAGTTACCAGATATCGTACTCAGTGTATGGCAGATATTCACAGGATGTGGTTGGACATCAGAGAGACTCAGCATGGCTTAATGTGTGCATGTATGCACCGACATATATGAAGAAAATGCTGCCTAGGATGGGTTTCATATTTGACTTGAAGTATCACCTAATATATGAAAGATACCCATTCCATTTCAGTCTGAGCCTAGGTGGAGAACTCCCTCACCTTTTGAGTGCTCAGTCCTTTGAGAGCTGTCCTTTATCAGTCAGTCCTCAGCTTACAGAAACCTCTCTCAATTTATAAAACCCTTGTCTATGTCATCTTTATCATTATTTCTGTGCACCTTGGAGTTGTGAATACCTTTCAAACTTGGTTTAAGGATCTGGGCCTGGCATCCTTCACTGTTACAGCATGTTGGTCTGCATCCCCAGAGACTGCCATGTGTCTGTTCCCTTTGTTAAATGGGCAGGGAATGCTTTGCAAAATAATAAGCACTGGAAACCAACTTTTGAACTCAACTGGTGCCAAGAAAGAACTTAATCTATGAGGTAGCCTGTACTCAACACATCAGAGACAGATGCAGCTAGCTCATGCTCTAGTGATTTCTCTAGGAAGACTGAGGCACTCTTAGGCTCAAAAGTGAAATTTTGCCTGAGTGACAAGAAACCTAAACAAAAAGATAAGAAACTTAAGGCTACTGTGAGAGAGAAAACTGAAACTGACAGATTGGGTACAATTGTCCCTTCCTCAGGGCTGTCCAGGAAAACCTTTTCTTCCATTAATCTGTGCATAGCAGAAGTATGTCAGTCACTAAAAACTATTCTCCCACTTCTGAATCTTTGTAGTTGTAATCCCCAAAACTGCGCAGTTCAAGTGAAGGCTCTGGTTTTGTGGTGCTAAAATGACACCTATAGACACTCCAGGATGTACGATTCTCAAATGCAATGGAGAGAAGTGTTTCAGTCAAAAGCATATCACAAAGGAGAAGAATCCTGTAGACTTAAGCTTGATTGCTGTATCTGACACACTCCCAGGGGAACTGAGCCTATCAGTCATGTGAAAATGAAGTGATTTAGAACAATAAATGCAATGCGGTTTACCCAGATCACTGTCAGAGCTTGCTTATCTGTCCTAGTCTGAATTGCAGCCTCCATCTGTTTTTCAGGGTCGATTGCTTTCTGGTTTTCTTCCTCTTCTCTACATCACTGCAGCACATTCCAGATCAAAGGCAAACAAAGACTTGGATAAGCACTGGGGGCTATAGGTCTGAGCCTAAAACACAGTGGTGAAGAAATGGATTGTGAAATCCATTGCTCAAGGGCTCTGAGAAGGAGGTGTTGAGCAGCTCCAAATCTAGTGTTCCAGGCTATTTCTGGTGATGAGACAATGCCAGCTGGTGTACAGGCTAGGTCATTTCTCTCAGAGATGAGGAAAACTTAACAAAATGATGACTGTGTAGGGGGCAGAAATTAATCACTGAAAAATCCTGAGGATAGCAATGTGAAATATTACAATGGGTAAGATGCACTGAAGTAGAAAAGGGACAAAATTTCACGTGAGTTCAGGGACAAGTTACTTGTACCCCGGAACAAAACTCACCTCTCCCACTCTTAAAGGGGAGAAGTGTTTTAAAAATTGGACTGTGTCCAATATTGAGTCGGTCTAAAATACCTACTGGATGTGATAAGCTTGGTGAGCTGCATGAGAAGAAATAAGCTGTTAACGGGTTTCAACTTTTCCTTCCATGGAATTCTTTGAGTTCAGTGGAACAACTCATTTGCTGCCGTTCTGAAGTTCAGCTTCTGCTTGGAGTTCCAACTGTTCATTGCCTGGGGAAAAGCCTGGTTTGGGGTTCTGCACAGCCCCTGCTTTCTGGGGCAGAAGTGAGCTGGCGGAGAACAAAGCCTGTTTGTAATCAGAAAGACTGCAGTGACCTTCAGACTGAGTTGGGGCGATTCTTTCCATAGATTGAATTTCAGAAAGAAAATCATTCCTTTAAAGCTGGAAGCGTTGGATGACTTCAAGAATTCAGTAAGGCTAGACTGGAAACAATCTCTGATCTTCAAACATTGTCTGAATTTCAATTCTCTGCATTGCATACCCTGTTGTAAATTGATGAGCTACTACTTATATCAGGTGAGTCCTTGCTTAATCACTAAAAGTCTGAACTAAATATGCTTACAAATCAAATCAGCCTGTCTTAGCTTCTTGCCTATTAGCAGGGAAATTCAACACTTTTGGGCACTGCTTTGCAAGCAGCTGTAGCTATGGCATTGGGATTAAATCCTCTGCACTCATTAATCATGTTTGAGAGCCACGTGCATTTGACGTAACTAGAATTTTAAATTCCAAGTCATCCAGAGCAATGCATCCTGTCCTCAAGACACAAGCTGGCACTGTGGTGACCCTGAGTTGCCTGTAATTCCTGATAATTCTTGGTCCTGGGGTGAAGAGGCAATCTAATTACTTGTTTCAGGTAGGTAGCCTCATCCAAATGTGATTAACCGGTTTGCTAAGGCATCTGATAGAGAGGTAATTTAAACAAGTGGTAATTAATAATACTATTTCAGTGTGACAATATTAATGATAATTCTTCAATTATTTCCCTATTAAAGAAGAAAAAGTAGTTTGGAAAGACTAAAGGACCTACACAACATCTCTTGAAGTGGTAACAAGCAGCTAAGAAGAATCTTGGAATGTGGTCAACCAATTTGTCACTCCGTGTGAGGCCTCCAACACATCAGAGAGTTCTGGTATGGCATCAGAGATCATCTTCCTGCTGCTCTATCAGACAAGGCATCACAAACAGAAGCTTGTAAGAACTTTATACAGGTGAAGGTACACTATGATAGAAGAGGGCAACTGAGATGTTACTGTGGGTGACATATGACAAAGATCTACGAGGCAAATGAATTTTCTAACGTGTCCTATAAGTAAAGAAACATGGAAGGGATACCTGGCAAAAACTGTCTACCCTCTGGTAGAAAGCCAGACTTACATGCATGAAGGGAGCTTTCTATCATAAAATGAGCTCATTTCCAAGGAAAACTTAGTTCTTAGCTCTGGGAATTCACTTAGTAGGTATGGGGCATGGGGGAATATGGTATCAGTCTCACAGCTGTGCATAAGAAAATGGTCCAGTTGGACGTGAGCAGCATGGTGATCATGTTGTTACCAGTATTTCCCACACCAGAGACAGGAAGTGTTTTTGTCCTGTCTCAAGCCACTTTTTCACATAAACAGCAACCTGTAGCCTTCATTTCATCTCCCAGTTTGTACCAAGAGGTGTGAAAACCACAGTTCATTCAGCTCTACTGAGAACAGTATTTGTTTTGGTTCTCTTTGCTGATTTGAAAAGAGATGACGAGCTAGGGGAAAGCATAACCAAGCATCTCCTACATGGCCTGCTAGAGTAGCAGCCTTTTGGGGCAGAGATCCTGTATAGACCTGCATTAATCATACGACCTGCTCCCCCTTCTGCAGACAGCATACTTTCTCCTTGGAATGGTTGCTTCACAATTATACTGGTGTAACACTTGATGTTCTTAGAAATAAGGACACTGGAAGTAAGATAGTTGGAAAGAACCCCATGCCTCTTTTCTGCGGGATCATCAAGTGTGGGAACATCTTGGCTTCTCTTCCGATTTTAATGGGCCTCATCTGTTACTTTATGAAGCCAATGTGTGTGAACATCAGTGATATACTGGGAGGTAGGTGGAGGCATTGATTAGTCCTTTGAAACCCAAAATTTCAGGGCCAGAGATTCTCAGTTCAGTCCCATGTGATATGATACTCAGCTCATATTCCATCAACCAGCACAAAATGTATTATCTCAAAAGCTATTTAAAATTACATTAAAGTGCTGGTAGATAATGGTTTTTCTCTGATTTACTTCACTACAGAGAATTGTTCTTCCCAGTTTCTCTGAATGCTGCCTCCTCCACATCTAGGGTAGCTCTGCAACTGATTCTTGTCATGGTGAAAGGGGTGCGTTGGGCAGGTTTTCCAGCCAGCCAAACTCTATTGCCAGCTCAGGACATATAATGCTTTCAAGAACTGTTCATTCAATTGTGTCCTTCAATGTGGGGCAGGGTCAACAGATGCCAAGCTTGGGCCAAAGCTGGAAAGCAGGCATTAAGACCTGTCTTCCTGGTAATAACCTTTCCCATGAACTGTTACTACACAGAAGTCCAGTGCATGGCAGGTTCAGATGATTAACACTCATGGCTATGTAAAGGCTTTTAAGGATAGATTTACGTTTCTGAGAACTGCAAGAGCCATAAAACAAGAGATAGTGGTTTAAGGGTGGGGAAATATGCCTGGATCCTGACAATCTACAAATGTGGGATTTACTCGGGTTCCACTGCTGGCTACATAGGTACCACCACTTTCTTCCAGAGCTCTTGTGCCTACACAGCTCAGTAGCTGGTCTGGTTACACAGCTGTCAGAAGAGCTCCTGGTTTGAGTGAAACTTGTGTTCAGCCATGTGCCTTGCAATTGCAATAATCTACTGTACAGGAACAGAAATAAATTCGATGGAGCAGAACAGCAACTAGCTGAACAAACATCTCCCAGCAGAACAGAATATAATGTCTGAGTCTTAATATCATGACCTTTTCAATAAGGCAAGGTGCATTAAATTAGCCTGGTGTCTCAGACGTCCCTACCACTGCCTGATCATAGCGTCCTGACCTGACCTAATTCTGCTCTGAAAACTTAGTATCAAGCTGTAAGGGTTAACAGTCTGGTAGCTTCACAGACCACCAGGACCTACTCAGGCAGGACTCTTGCCCTCTCCTGAGGTCCAAACTGTATTTACCTCATGCAGATGAGGTCTCTAGGGCTAGGGCTCTTTTTTCAGAATCCAGATGCATGTATTGGAAGGGATCTGAGTAAACCCTTGCAGGTAGTGCTGAGCTTTAAGTTCTCTGTTCAGCACAGGAAGAAAGCAGTTTTCAGGAATTATTCCCCTTCTTCAGATATTAATGCTTGGATGTCTGCATTTCCATATGCTTGCTGTGAGTTTATGTTGTGGCTGTTATAATGTACCCATGTTTGCATTAATGCTTATGAGTGAGTAGGAGGGGCATGTGGAAAGGACTGGGACACCTGTTGACGGTTTCCTAGTCTAAGCCAAAATGCAAATCAGAAAAAAACCAATTGCTGCAGTCGAAATGGGAACTTTCAGGCCTTGTAACTGTATCTTGGACTGTTCTTCACCCTGTCTAATACAAAGCAAAGTCCTAGTGAACACCCTTACTGCATGTTTCTTTCGGAGGAGGTTTTTCTAGAAGTTTGAGACTATGACCTCGTCTATTATTGTTCAGGAAAGTATTGAGAACAATATGCCTGCTACTCTTGCACCTCATCTCTGTGCAGTAATAGGGTATTTAGTTTTACAGTTCTGTGATTACTTCTATCAGACAAGGTGACCCCGGAATCTCCAGCAAAATAGCGTGTAGAAATATATAATGGTGCTTGGAGTTCCCTTCTGAGCTACAGCCCCACTGTGCTAAGCCATTCTGGTGCCAAGAAGCCTAGACACAGCAAAGATGTAGACTCAAGGTCAAACTTCTAATGGTGGCTGAGACAGAAACAAAATTTTAGGTCTTCAGCATGCTGGCTTGCACCTAGTCTTACTCAATTTTACAACTTCACACAGAAGAATGCTGAATCTCTATTGCGTAAAAAAACCACTCGGGTTTAAGGTTGTGCATGGGTTTATCATCGGCCTCATATGGATGCTCAGGGGAAGAAAAAAACACCAGAAAAATTGTATTTTGTACTCTGTGAATAAAAGCGAAGCAAACAAGGCTCAAGCTCTTCTTTTTAGTAGTCCAGATGCATGTGAATGCTTTTGAGCAAAATAGTTGGCATTTTTCTCAGCAGCAGTTAAGGCATAGGCATGGAGCTTCATGCTTGTACACTGAACTTTTTTAGGTAATATGTCAGTTTGGGAGAAAAGAGGAAGACATTAATACACAGCTTAAAAATTCAGCTAAAAGGTCACAAAGGACTGCTCGGTGCCCAAGATAGCTTAAAATCCATGTTTGTTCTTGGCAGCAAAACGCCTTCCATACATAGAGGCAAAGAGCTGGAAAATCTCCTGCCTTTCTGGAGCCACTGAAGTTTGGCTGCTAATTTTCCAGACTTCTTTGAAATAAACACGAGAAACCTGACTGAAAAATCCCATACTCCAAGAAAAGTTCAGCATGAGCATATGAAAAGTCCTGCCAGATCAAGAGGATCTTTATACACCTGAAAGTGCATCCAGAAGTCCCAGTTCACATGATGTGATAGTAACTCCTATGTCTTATTGGATAAGAGGGACTGGACAGTGCTAGTGACAGCTTATACTTTGATTAGAGCCCTTCCTAGATCAGGTTTCTGTTACAATATCAGAAGATTTTAGCAATTGCAACTGAGCACAATTTACAACAGGAAAATACAAAGCATAGTTCTTTTTCTTCATCCTTATTGCAGCACTATTAACAAACAGGAAAGAATGTTCTAGAGGCCAAATTACTAGCTTGAATATAAAGGGGATTGTGAGTGGTCAGCATGGATTCACCACGTCATCTTGACTAACCTGATAACCTTCCACAATGATTTGACTGACTTGGTAGACAGGGGAAGAGCAGTTGGTATTTTCTGCCTTGACTTCAGTAAGGTTTTCAACACTGTCTGCCATAACATCTTCACAGAGAAGCTCATAACTTATGGTCTGGATGAGCCAACCTCATCTAGTCTGAGACTGAAAACTGACGGAATAGGCAGGCTCAGAGGTTAGTGATCAGACACACAGTGTCTAGTGGGAGGCCAATAACGAATGCTTCATCCCAGGGGTCAAGTCTGGGACCAATCCCGCCCATTTTCATATGGTCTGCACATTGGGACAGAGTGTGCCCTCAGCAAGCTTGATGATGGTACAAAACTGGGAGGAGAGCTGATACACCAAAGGGTTGTTCTGCCTTCCAGAGGGTCCCTGACAAGCTGAAGAAATGGGCTGATGGGAACCTCATGAAGTCCAAACTGAGGAAGGACAAAGTTCTTCACCTGGTAAGGAAGAACCCCAGGAACCAGCACATGCTGGGGTCCACCCACACAGAAAGAACCTTAGTATAAAAGGATCTGGAGGTTGTCACCGAAAACCTGAAAACAGGATCCCCAACAAATTTGTTACGTTTGAAAGCCAACATTACTTTATTAGCAGCTCTGCATGCACAGGGAATCATCCTCAAAGCACACATACTAAGGAACCTATCAGACCAGGTTATAATTCTGACACTAATACATATTCTTCACATTTTTGAATACATGCATCTATGCTAATTATTTCCACGGACTTATTTGAATATGATTCCAAATGTTCTGTTGAATTTTTTCTCCTTGGGACCATCTCAAATACGTCATCAAGTCATAATGTACTTCTCTTATCATTCTTTGCTCTGACACACAATCCTTGTTCTCAAAACTAAGATATCAGCTAGTACACATTAATCACTAGTACAAGTAAATAAGAAAGCATTATCTGGAAAATGAGTTACTAGTCACAAGTGTAGGGAGTTAACACAAGGCCGTACTAATCTCTGGCATTTGTACCAAGCACTGTATAATATAAACCTAAGCATTGACCATGAATATAAGGATCATACACTACCGCGCTTAAGATAAAAGCACCTTCCCACATCTTCCCCCGCTGCTGCATAGGCTTCTTCTTACAGAAATATCACCCATTCGTTAATGGTTCTGGTGGACACCAAGTTGACCATGAGCTAGCTATGTCCCCTTGCAGGAAAGGAGGTTGATGAGTTGTTTGTGAAGTTTCCTGGCTTGGAGAAACAGAAAAGACACCTGGACACAGTCCTGGTTCACTTGTTCTAGGCAGACCTGCCTGAGAAAAAAGGTTGGACCAGGTGACCTTCAGAGATCCCTTTCAAACTCAACCATTCTATGATTCCTTAAATCCAGTTGTTTTCTCTCTCATCACGTTAAAAAGTTTATGGGAGCAGCTTACTGATTCTCTTATAGGCTTTGGAGTAATGTATCTTTGCTTGCATTTTACTGACAGGGCATAATCCTCTGAATTAACTCACGCTGTAAAGGATGTACACACATATTTTTGTTTTACAGCATGATCTTTAGACAAAATGTAAAACTGGGACATGTTTCCCATCAGTTGTTGATTAGTAAAAGTACAGCTGATAAAATAGTTCCTAGTATCGACTGTAGACATCTAAACGTAATTCACTTTCTGCCTTGTTGAAATGCAATATGATGCTTTATTCTTGTTAATCTTCAGTTTCAGACAATTCAAGGCATGGTGACTCAAGCAACTTGTCCTCTTTGCTATTTTGAGTCTAAGAATAGGTGTATTCATGCAGCAATGAAACAATGACTCATGTCTGAAGCGAGGCATTTAGGGTGTAATTCTGAAGTCCTCTTCTACCACTCAAGGAGAGGGTAGTGTGGAGGGACAGAATCACACTGTGAAGGAAAATTGGGTCTTTATCAGTCAAAGCTGGAGGAGTAAAATGATGTAATTTTTTTTCAGCAGTTCATGAGGTATGTGAATAAATAGAGAATTTGCAAAGGTTTTATACGGTTCAAGGGAACAGAACGCATTCTTCCATCATGTAAGTCAAAGCTGTGTTTTCGAAGGACTGTCCACAAAATGAGCCACTGTGCATAAGGTGGAAGGTGCTTGTGTTTCTCACTCAGCCTCAAAGCACAGCAGTCATTAATATGAAGCAACTTCAGAAAATATCCCAAGCAGGCATCCTCCTTATTATGTAAACATAATGCACCTAGTGAGGGCATGGCTCCAATGAAGCTCATTCAGAGCAGAGAGGCTTGGAAGAGAAGCATGGAGATCTGTAACAAGAGAAAAACATTTGCTTTCTGTCTGTATTCAGCAAGCAGCTGCAGATTCCCTGTGGCACAAAGAAAATGCTCTATTTATACACGCCAACAATGCTAGCAAATTCCGGAGCTTGCTGGAGCATTCTCGCAATATGAAAACAAACTTTTTTTTTCAGTGACAGAAGGAAGATGTGAAAATGGGGGCTTTCACTGACTCATCATAATCATGGGGGTTATTACAAAGCTACATTTTTCTTCTAAACTACTATTTCCACATAAACAACTTAATTGTGATTGAGAAGGCAAGTGTCTTAGCGGAAATAGACCCCTCTGATTAACTAAAGAAGTTCCCTTCTTCCGTTACTGTAGACTTCATTTTAAGAAAATTGATGTGGATAAATTCTTTAAATTCTTATACCTCTTCATCTCATTTTAAATCAACTTCCATTATATTAGCTTTACCTCATATGTGCTTTTCAAATACAGCTTGTATTTTTTACTAGTACCAAAGCTGTAATCAAGAGCCTGTTCTGCTGCCTTCATATCTTTTTTTTATTCATTGAAACTTTTCTGTTTGGAGTGGGTAACATTTTTGATCATACCTCCTCAGATGTATTACACCAAATTTCCATACTCTTAACACTTTCAGAGAATGGAAATTTTCTGCAATACAGGTGTATCCAGAACAGATGCTGTATGTACACCTGGCTAGCAGTCAGGGTTTGGAGCTGCTCTGTGATCAGGGTGACACCTTTTCCTTGTTCTTAATTCCACTCTTCAACTGTCTAACCCACTTTTGTCCTCCATTGTGAACAGATGCAGCCCTTTATGTTTGTCTTGGGAAGAATGACTACCTTGGCAAAAATACATCATTGCAGGAAGGGATATCCATACATTTTTTACACTTAGAAAAGTTTTCAAAGAACTTGGTGCTTTCAGTGGTGGCTCTCTGACCTTGTGGGTGCAGCTTGGGGCTGTGCTGCAGAACCCTCTCTGTGAGTTGATACGGATTTCTTTTTTTCCTAGAGGGAAACTCAGCTGTGCCCAGGGAAGTCTAGAGGCCCTACTGCACACAGGCAGAAGGATTCTGCAGAAAGACAAGCATTTTGAGAGCACAGTTAAAGATGAAGTTACCAGGACATTTTCCATCTGTTTCTGCAATGAGGAAGCCTTTCCGTTAGGAACATACTGAAATGAGGGGAGCTCTTCAATAGTAGCCCATGAACAAGACTTCAGTGAGTTTGAGTATACGGGAGGAGCCTGGATTATTCCACTATTTGAGCTAAGTGGTGATAAAAACTGGCCACGAGGTGAAAAGACCCATTTGCAAGATTAGGCTTCATAAATCAAATTCTGGGTTTATTTTTAAGTTGTACTGAAGCGACTTTTTTTTAGCTAAAGCAATAGCAATATAATTTAGGGGAGAATACTTTCTCTTCCACCTTCCAATGGTTCATTTGCACTTCAAAGCAATGATTCAGACTTAATTCAGCCTTAACTATGATGACCTAATTAACTTCTTTATGTTGCAGACCATGTCTGAATATATGACATGCTTTGCCATGTTGAGGGCTGGCTGTTCAGTCTCACAGCTTTTCCTAACTAGTTTTATCTGTCACAGCACTTCCCTTTTCCTTTCTATGCCTATGCATTTTCCTCAAAGATTTTCCATGGAATGCTCTCACAAACACTTTAAAATCCAGATAGATTATATCCACCCAGTCTACTTAACATGTTTGTATTTTGTGGCACAGGTTTCCTACGTAGAAATGGTGCTAGCTTGTTTTTTTCAGGCTACTTCATATTACTTCATATTATTTCATCCTGAGTGCTTCTGTAACACATTAGGCTTCAACAACCTGAAAGCAGATAGCTCACCCATTTTTTCTTGGAAAGGAAAAAAATGACAGTTTTCTGGGAGCATGGAAACATTCCAGCAATGTTTTTTGGTTAACTGATATATTTAATCAATTTCATGCCCCCTGAAAGTGTACAGGAGCAGTACAAACTAAAACATCTTTAGAAATAGTTTTGTCTGAGATGGTCTCACAAAAACGGAATGTTAAAAAATTAATAATAATTTACAATTAATTTTGAGTTCTGTTCCTGGGAACTGCTGTGTTGAGACCTACAGAAATGAGAGGAGCATCAAAGTTGAAAGAGAAATATAATTCATGACTAGCTCACTAGCAAAATTAAAATACTCGATGCCTTTTTCGCAAAAGCATTACCTAGGAACCCTTACCTAACCCTAGTTATTGGAAATGATGGTTCTATGGCTCTGAAAATATATAGCATTTCTCTCAGAGTCTCTCTCCTTTTTTTTGGAAGATAAATATGCATAGACAAACCATGAAACTCTTTGCCATTGGTCATCGGGTTGGACAAATATGTAAAAAAGTTAAAAATTAATAGGCTGAATTAGTGGATCTGCTAGACCTACTAAGCAAAAAGGAATAGGTTTTAGTTTAAGGGTTAGCCCTAGCTCCTAAACCATTTATACCTGCCATTTGAGAGTGGATACTGATGGAAATATTTGTCTATAGCATTTTTTTTATTTTATCCAAAGCATCTGCTACTGGATGTCGGTAAGAAGACACTAGATGGATCACTGTTTGCCAAGTAAATCGTGAATTATGTAATTCAGTATAACTGATAATTAATTATTTGCAAAGACAAAGTGCAAAAGGAAAAAATCTCCTTTACTGCTTTTAAACATTTGAAGAATAGGCCTAAGCCCACAAAAATTCTTCAAGGAACAATTCCTGATATGTGCTACTGTGCTGTTTCCTACATTAAGTACTTGCATAACTGAAAAGATTGTTCTTTTTAACACTTTCTTTACAGGACACCACATTACAAGTAAAGGTTTGCTAAGCACAGCCAAAGTTGGGACAAATCTTTTAATACTGCCAAGAGCAGTTTTCACAGGTAAAAAGACAAATTTTATGAAAAATAAATTAAGGTCCATTGAAAGGAATCTTGGACTTCAAATCCACCAAAGTTTCTGTACTCAAATTTAGACTCCTTTTTAAATAAACCTGAAGACTAAAGCACACCAGATTTTGAAGAAACCCCTAAATATTTTTTTGTTTTAATAAATTCTATCAAAAAGTATATTGCAAGACACAAAATCTATTCCAATTAAGGCGATCATTGATTAAAAATGCAACTCTATGCTCCACGAGGGATTCAAATCTTGACAAAAATACGATATCCCCACTAATTAATATGTGGTTTTCAGTTTCTACTTCGTTGTTCATTTCAAGTATTCCTAAAGAGGCTTTATCTGAACTGAGACTCTCTGTATGTGTGTGAACGCTAAGCAGGCTGTGTGGGTGACTGCTGTTCTGGGAAACAGGCTGAAGAAATGCAACTTCTGTCCCACAAGGTAGTGTTTTGCAGTGGAGAACTTAATTGCAGTGAAAAACTCATTTTCTGTTCAGCACCAGATGTCAGCAGAGCTTTAGGTAGCTGGCTCACAGTCTAGCTTTTTAGAACATGTGACATGTCACTTACCATAGCAGACCTACACTTAGGTGATAATCACTTGGTGAATTACTAAGGGGCGAGGATTTGCTGTTCTCTGTCCTTCCCCAGGCGTCCTCTTTGAGTCCCATGTGTGAGCAGCCCAATGCTTTGTGCTGCGTTCTTCCATCCTCCTGCTTTGTTTCCACACAGACTGCTTAGGCACAGCTGTTACTCGCTCCCTCTGCAAGAGGCACTCACTCAGCAGCCAATGCCACCTGCTTTTGTGGTTTGGTCAGTTGATCCCCAGCAGCAGCTAGGCTCCCTCCGGGCCGTTTCTGGCTCCAACCTCCCAGTGGGACAGGAGGGAAAAAGTGGAAACCAAACCAAACCAAAAAAGTAATTATGGGTCAAAGTGAAGACAGGTTAATAAGTAAAGAAAAAAAAAAACTGGGGAAAAAAAAGCAAGTGATGTAAAAGCAATTCCACACCTGCCCAGAAGCAGAGTGGTGTCCAGCCAGCCTCCAAGAGTGGCTACTTACAACAACACTCACCTCCCCTGCATTTCTTGCCAAGCATGATACTATGTAGTATGAAATATCCCTCCAGTCAATTCAGGTCAGCTGCCCCTGTTTTCCCCATCCTAGTCCATGCCCTGGGGGAGAACAGAGTGAGAAGCAGATGATGAGCAAGAACTACCCAGCAATAGCGTAAACATTGTGGATTTAGTTATTATCTATTTTCATCACAAATGTAAAACACAGTACTATTTGGACTGCTATGAAGAAAACTAACTCCAGCCCAACTGGACCCAGCACACAGAAGAGGCAAACCAACTCTTGCTGCTAGCTTGGCGCACACAGCGCGGGTACTCTTACGTTGGTGAAGATGGCTGCTTGGTGCAGCGTAGCTGTGGGGTCGATCTGCAGTGAGGTAGAGCACTACGTCCTGTTTGGTGGAGCTCTAAGTCCAGTGTGTGGAACAAATTGGTCTGTGTTCACACAAAAACACACTGTTTTGTGGGCTTGCTGCCAAGGAAGCTTCATAGCGCTGCACAGTTTTCCTTCCACTACGTACTATAAAAAAAAGCATGGAGACACATTTCCCTACCCACTCATATCATCTTTCCCTAGAAGTTGTCATTTCTTCACAGACCTTCCTGATTTGAAAAACAAACAAACAAACAGACAAAAAAACCTCAACAGTATCCACCTGCTCATGGCATGTCCTGTCCTCACATCTTTTCTCACTTCTTAGTAGCACGAGCTATCTTGTTGCAGGAGTATGGACTTTTATTAAGTAGACACCAGTTTTGCTAGCACCTAGCACTTTAGCTAGCTCACCTAGTAAAATAAAAGGGTAAAAGAAAGGGTATATAAATGAATGTATAATTTCATGATGTAGTACAAATGCTGTTAAGTTTTGATCAAATGCCACTTTTGTATACTGATGGCCCACTTTACCATTTTTTGCCCTAAAACATGGATTCTTCTCCTGTTTGAGAGGGGCACTTTGTCTTCTAAATTAGAAAATAAGAAGAATATGTACAAATATGAAGTCTTTGCATTTTTTAATCACTAAAAGTGAAAAAGCATTGTGCTGTTTGCCTTACAATTCTGCTTGTATAGGTCAAGCAATAGAGTTAGCTGAGACTAATAATTTTTCAGTTGAGCATCTAAAGAGTCAGAAAGACAATGACAGAGTCACATGCTCTGTGAACATAGGCAAGTGATGCCAAAACAGAATCTGACAGGCATGAAAATTTCAGAAAACACAGATCTTTGACTAGTGTATAATATATTTTTTCCAAGAATATAATGCAGTTTTCTCAAGAATTGTATGAGATTAAGGGCTCTTCATAGAATCATGTGAGCACTCTAACTCAGTTCCATTGAAGTCCTTAGGGGCCTGTTGCAAGTCTTTGCTGATGCATGCAAGAACCTTGCCCAGCTGTGAATTCGACTCCTGTTGTATAAAGCACTCTCAGTCCCATTATAAAACAACGTTGTTTTAGTTTCAAAGAATATGACAGATTCTCACTTACAAAAGAATGCTTCTGCATCTTCTCTGTATCAAGGGATTTTAATGTAACCGAAAATAATTTCTTTTTTGTTTCCCAGACACTTGCACTCTTATTTATATTTAGACACTTTCTGCAGGGGAGAAGGAGTGATATTACAACATAAAGGCTAGCAGCATGTGTGCATTTCTCTGTTTCAAAGCAGTCAGAGGGAAACCACTTTATAGTCAAACATGCCTATTGGCAGGCAGTGAATCTGAATGTATGGGAAACCACACAGAGTTTACTTGTCAAGAAGGCTTTAGGAAAGAAAAACATACCACTAACAAACTTTGAAAAATTAACTTGTATGAACTCATGTAAACACAAGCAGATAGGACAGATTTTCTTCAAGTGTAAAAACTTAAGTACCATACTCAAGCAAAAAGATAGTGTGTTTGGTTCCTGTAACTGTTTTGATAGCCAACAAAAGGAACAAACATGACAGGTTGCCCTTTTCCAGTCGCTGCCTCAGTTGCTCACAACGGGTCAAGTGTGTTTCTTTTCTCCTTTTACTGCTGCCTAGTCATTAGAAATTTGCCTTTGATGAAACTAGTAGAAAATGCCTCTTTTTTTTCTCAGAAGTTTCTTTTTTCTGTATCTCCTCTTGCTGAAGGATCTCAATGAGAAATTAAAGTAATAAACTTGATGGCTTCCAAAGCTGGTGGTTGGAGGGGAGGTTTTTGGTTGTTTTTTTGTTTGTCTGTTTGGCGGAGGTTTGGGGGTCTTTTGGGGTTTTTTTTAAGGAGTCATCCTCCTTTTCTAAGTTGAATTCGGTGCTAGCAATATGGAATATATGAGCAGCTCCTGCATATGGGTTAAAGGTGTGAAATTGGTTTTTTCCTCCTCCCATAAGAAAATAAACAAGGGGATAAACTGTTGCTGAAGTGAGTTGTGTGGGGAGAAGAGAACATTTAGGGTTGTCACAATTTGAGAAGACTCTTGTGTTCGTTGTTTGGTGAGGTTTATGGATTTCCACCTCCAGTAAAATTAACTGGAGGGTTTTTTTTAATTTTTGGTGCCATTACAATATATCCTGCGTCCTAAAGGACACTTTTGGAAGATTGTGGTCTACCATAGTATCATATTCACACTCAGACTTGAAATGAGCAGGAGTTTCCATTTTTGCCTGTTCTACATCAGTCCCTCTGAAAAGTGATAAGCAGGTCCATAGTGCTGCAAAACTTCAAAAACAAAACACATACTTTGGAAACTGCACTTCTACAACACAGTATTCTTACAGAGATAGCAGTGTACAGGAAAGGTGGAGATAAGTTTAGATCCTCAAAAATGAGCCTTTGTTTTGCAACAGCTATCAAAACAAAGTGTGTGTCTGTTTCTCTGTTGCAAAAAAAATAAAATACTAGAGCGTTATCTCTTTCAGTAGCATAATATATTACATTTTAAAAGCAATTCTTTTTTATTTTGCTGTGGGAAGAGAAGCACAATATGCTAGGGAGAAATGGCTCTGGGTGTTGCATTTTCTTCTGTAATCTGTTAGACTAACAGCCCATGTGTCATGGGAGCAAATGAGATGTCTTTGCCAAGGCAAGGAATAATCCTTGGATTGGAGCTCCACAAATAGACAACGTTTGAACCTGATGCTCCTGGGATTTTTGTGCAATGGATGACTTTTAGAGGGGATGTGGAAATACACACAGATGAGACTGCTGGTTGCTCTGCAAGGGACCTGAGCTGAGACACGCAGCTCCAAACAGTCAAAACCCTCAGGTGTCAACACTTTCCGAGACACCCGGGACAAAGCTGCTACCAGGGCCGAACCCTCAGTGTTAGTGAGTGTGTGCAGTGTCTTTGGCTGAGCAGGCTGGCTTTCTCTACCAGCTCAGGCATGGCAGGAAGCGACTAAGGGTTTGGGATCGAGCCACCAGAGGGAGATATAAGAACACACGCGTTTGAGCTGTGCCATCTCCGGTCGCCTGATGATGCGTTCGTAACCATCTGCGGTGCCATCACGAAGCTCACGCTAACTCAAACTAACTGTTGTAGCAAACAGCAACACCATTAGGCCGCCAGCACTTGCCGAAGAGGAGCATTA
Source organism: Oreocharis arfaki (assembly GCA_013398015.1). Classification (NCBI taxonomy): domain Eukaryota; kingdom Metazoa; phylum Chordata; class Aves; order Passeriformes; family Paramythiidae; genus Oreocharis; species Oreocharis arfaki. Next base: position 304,346 of record VZRR01007006.1, read on the forward strand.
CCATTTCAACTTTGCATCTGGCAAAGCCAATGCATGTAATCCCAGGGACAAAAACAGCAAAAAACCCCCAAACCAACCCAACACAGACCAAACAAATAAACTGAACCACCCCCCAACAAAAAGCCCTCAAACAAAATTCGTCTTGTTGTTTTTGTAATAGATCTATGCAACCTGTTGGAGAAGTTTGCAACTCTGTCTTTGTGCTGTGCACACATAATTTGTTTTATACCTGTTACTGCTCTCCTTGTTTTAAACTGAGATCCAAGAAACCATTACGTTTCTGCAAATATTTTGGCATGGACCTTTTGAAATAGTTCTAATGAAGCTCTCCATGCTGGGTGTTTTTCTTACAGCGTATTGCAGAGAATTCATGTTTTGAAAAAAATTCCATGGAACATTTCAAAGTCAATTCTGCACTCAAAATAATCCTTCAAAAGCAAGAATGCAGAATACAACAAAAACACTTAATGAACTGCTTTTAAGAAGATGATTCAGACAAGCTCTTGGTTAGATTTTTGTTCTCCAGGGATATTCTTTGTCTCTTCATTCTTTGCACCTGTCTCTTCCTTTTTTATGTCATTCCTAAACCATTCCTACTTGTAGTGTAAAACAAAGAGGCTAAATATAGTAATAAAGTAATAAATAACAAAGTAAAATAGTTAATAGGAATAAAGTAATAAATTAATAAACATAGTAGCAATGAAGTAAGAAGTCATAAAGTAATAAAGTAAATGCAACTGCTTGAAAAACTCAAGCTAGAGTTGTCAATAAAAACTTGTAGATTTCTGCTCTGGACCAGAATGAAAAATAAACCCAACAAAATTATGACAAAGTTTATTTGAAAAAATGTTGAATTATTTTGACAATTTTCATGGAAATAGGACATTTCAGTAATTCCAAATGTAAGTCTTTTCAGGCTGCATCAGCAGAAAATTGCAATCCTGATGCATTTCCCATTGTTGTGTCCCTTCTAATCTTGCTGTCTGACTATGGGAACTCCTTCCATAATATATAAATGTGTCCCTGATTTTAAATTATCTTGTCTGTGTTAGAGACTAAGAAAGAGGAAGACACAAAGTCTTGGAAGGGTGTAAGAAGTCTGGCGTTAGAACCTGTGACTGGCTGGTCAAACACCTTGTCCTATGGGATACTAAGGGAGAAAGGAAACCCATGAACAAGATAGGCAGAGACACAAACATGACAGAGAAATGTAACTGTGATAAAGATGAGAAACAACCCTGGCTAATCTCAGTAACTGATGGGATAGCAATAAATTTGGAGGCACACTGGGGCAACTGATGAGGAAGCAAACTCAAAGATGCAGAATGCTGGAGAGACTGGTGAGAGTGTACCAGTTGCTGAGGATTCAAGGAAGGAAGAGGGTCAGACAGAAAGGGCTGGAAGAGGAGCTAGTTGCTTGTGAGATGAAACTGGTCACTATGTTGGTCTGACTGAGCCTGGCACCTCATTACTACAATCTGTTCCACCTTCTTTCATCCTTTCTTATCTAACTGCATAGACATGGTCTCTATCCCATGTGCATGACTGCTGCAAGGACAAAGTGCCAGCTCCTGGGTGAACTGATGTGACAAATTTGGTGCCGGCAACTGGGGTTGGACCAGGGTTTTTGGTGCCCCAGGCCTGTAGTGGCAGCTACCAAAGTGAGTGGGGTGTCAGTGCCAGAGACTGGGGCAGAGAGGGGTCTTGGCCACGAGGTACTGGGGTTGAAATGGTGCATGTTCAAAAAGCCATCAGACTGATAATGGATCAAGGTGGGGAAAGCTGGTAGAGCAATCGTTAGGAAGGAGGATTGCTCCCTGTTAGAAGAGGAGGTTAAAATATCTTATTTTTTTGCCCACTAAGGGTGAACCTAGAGACAATGCTGAATTGCACATGTGCACTATGGAGCAGGAAGAGAGGAGAGCAGTGTTATTTCAGACGCAGAATGGTATCCGCCAGATTTTAATAGTTGTTTTTGTGTCAAGTATGCATTTAGGCTGGAAGTTTGAAGAATCCCTTACTGGTGGAGGAATAAGATTCTGGAATACCTTATTAAAGGAAATATTTTGGCCCCAAAGCTTCAGTTAAAATAGATCTCAGGATGATTATAAAAAAAAGTTTATCCTGACATGGCTACCCAAGTTCACAAGTGACTAATTTTTATCACTTCTCTGTGTGTACAGAACAGCTGGTTCAGAATCTCCTATTAGCAAATGTGCTGAAAAAGGTACAAAAGCAATTCTAGGGCCCTCAGTGCAAAGCTGGTCTTCAGCCTTCCCCTAGATATTCTTTCTGTAGTGTGGCCATCTCTACTACTGTAATTCTTTTGCAGGAGAAGAGTTCCAAAAGCAGAATTCCTGTGCTTCTTGCTTCATCACTGTAGCACTAGAGCTTGGAGTGACAAAGTGTGAATACCTAGTTTTCTCTAGAGAAAACTGGATGCTTCTCCCTTTTGCTCTTGCCTATTTTGCACACATGGGCACACACACATGGGCTCACACACACACAAACACCCCCACACCCCCACAGTTTTACCTACAAATGTAAAATACATTTGCTTTTGTGTCCCCACCTAAAACAGTGAAAGTATGGCACATGTTTGCTGCACAGGGACTCTGGAGAGTGTCTACTATAACCCAAGGAAGTCTCCGCTTTTGTGCTGCTTTGAACTTTTGCTATAGTCGATAACTTACGTGGCTGCTTCACTCTCATGAAAGCATCTGAAAAAAAAAACCCTATAGTTTTGTGCCTCAGATATTTTGGATCCCAAGTGTCTCATGTTAATCACACATGGCTGAAATTCAACCTCTTTTTTTTTTTTTTTATTGATGGGTATGAAGATGGTCTGATGGTCTTACTTTTTCTAAGTATGATGAAGATAGCTGTGAGTACACAGTGGTTAACAAAAGAGGCAAATAATTCAGATCTTAGAGACTTAAGTCTTCTCTAGGGCTGCTGATGAGAGAATGGAAAAATTTCAGCCTGAAGGATGCTGAATGGGGTGATAGTTCAGTCCTAATAGACACTGAGCATCTCTAAGAATCAGCATATTTTCCTCTTTCACTGAAAACAGCTGTCCATAAAGACTAGGCAGATTTTCTGATACAGCATGGCAAGAATTCCCACTGCTGCTGCTGCAGCATCCAAAACTACCGTCAGCAAGTGCAGGCTCATGGAGAGACACAGACAGCAACTGCTCAATTTCTGCTCTTTCTGTTTTGCCCCTACGTGAGTTGTCCACAAAAAGGGCAGAAGGAATGAAAGTCCTACAATCTACCAGTGTTGGCATAGCTTGTTGTGAGGGTGACTGGACAATCTTTGGTGACTGCTGGCATGAATTACAAAGAGCTACTGGTAAAATACATTCCTCAGTGTAGTAGGCTTGATCTTTAGAGGTGGAAGTGAGACAGTAGTTTGATGCATGTGTTTGTCTGGAGTTTGTCTGATCTATGCTGTCAGCACACACTTACAAGAGTTACGAGCATTTTGAAGTTTCAAACTTGTTCTAAGCATAAATCTGTTTAATGATGCAGAAGTCTTGGCAGCTCTTCATAAAACCCTTGAGATGCAAGAGGCTTTGTCAGGATCTGTTTCGTGTTATCTGCTCACCATTGCTGATTAAGCAAATGGCTTGCTGGGTTTTACCACTAGAGATGGAGCAAAAGCTGTGGCTTCCTTGTTTACAAGCAGTGCCACAGTAAGAGACCTGGGAGTTCTTGTTGATGGCAAATTGAGTAGGAGTCAGCAGCACCCAGGCAGCCAGGAGGGCCAACCCTGTCCTGGGGTGCATCAGGCACAGCATCACCAGCCGGGCAAGGGAGGGGATTGTCCTGCTCTGCTCTGCACTGGGGTGGCCTCACTGAATATCGTGTGCAGTTTCGGGCTCCTCAGTGCCATTAAACTCTTAGAGATCATCCAAAGAAGGGCAAAAAAGATGGTGAAGGGCCTGGAGGGGAAGCTGCATGAGGAGGGGCTGAGGTCGCTTGGTCTGTTCAGCCTGGAGAAGAGGAGACTGAAGGGAGACCTCATTGCAGTTACAACTTCCTCATGGGGGGAGGAGCAGGGACAGACACTGATCTCTTCTCTGTGGTGACCTGTGACAGGACCCAAGGGAATTCCGTGAAATTGTGTCGGGGAGGTTTAGGTTGGATACTAGAAAAAGATTCTTTTCTTAGAACAGGCTCCCAGGGAAGTGGTCACAGCACAAGCCTGACAGAGTTGAAGAAGTATTTGGACAATGCTCTCAGGCACATGGTGTGACTCTTGGGGATGGTGCTGTGCAGGGCCAGGAGTTGGACTTGGTGATCCTTGTAGGTCCCTTCCAACTCAGCATATTCTGTGATCCTACGAACTAGAGATGAAATATACATGGACTGAAGCCTTGGAAGTTGTACTGAGTATTTACTTCAATTTTGCTGTCTGCGTGAAGCTATGTGGGGGTTTCATAAAAGCCACAGGACTATCATTTACATGATCCATGCTTCTTGCTACACAGATTTGATGGGGACATTTAATTGTAAGTTGCTTTGTAATCATGCTACTAATGGAACTTTTTCCCCCATTCTTTCTGGTTGCTCTTTTTACCTGTGCCTGCAAAATCAAATGTAGCCTTGGTTTTCCGGGTTTTTTTCTCCAGAATAAAACCCTGAGTCGGGAAGATGCTTAAGCACATGCTAAAGTATAGGCTGCAGTGCTTTGTTGAAAATTTGTAGGTATAAGAACATGTTTAACCCTAAACATATACTGAAGAGCTTTCCTAAACTGAGACTTTTCCCCAGAATAGTAACTACTTAGATAGCAACTAATACAATAATACAGTAATACAAGCTTAATGGTGCTCTGAATTGCGTTAGTGAACCCACACTGGCATTAAGGAGAGAAATTATTTTTCATTTTATGTTTAAAACGCAGATAAACTTGAAAAGAAATAAAAGCAGCATTTTCTTATACAAAGGGGTCACTTCCTGCTGTTCAATATTTTGAAGTGTAAACACTAGTTCTGTTATTAAAATGACAGGGTGAGACATAAGAGTTTCAAGAAAACTGGATATTAAAATCAAGGAGTCTGATCACATAATAAAGGTGAATTTAGGTCATTGGCGAGTGGTCAGTTAGGATGGCCTGCTTGCAAGGGGAGAGACTAAATGGTGCAAAGGGAAGTTTTCAATGCGTCACTTTTCAGAAAGCCAAAAATTATCAGCAAGCTGTACTGTCTAGAAATATCTGAGTTTCAATCACAGATTTCAGTGCAAATCAGACCTCTTTGTTAGGCACTGCTCAAATTAGGGATGCATTGAAGTAATCAGTATTCTCTTCATTTTTTTTTAATTGTTCTTTGTTTTTTCCCTTAATTTTCATCGCGAAGGACTCATTCAGGAGCCTGATACTGAAGTGCATGTACTGGGGAAGAGGCAGGAGATTTCTTCTTGTACCGTGAGTTCAGATACCCATATACCTGATTGTAAGGTACCATCAAAGCTGTCCACCCAAACTGTAGATTTTAGATTTGACTTCATGTACAGTAAAAACTGGCAAGTGAGCATGGGAAAGATAAGCCCTGGATAATTGGCCCAGAAAATGCTGGGAAAATTGGCCAGAGCTTGGGTCCAAAATGTTTTGAAAAGCAATACAAGGCCTAGCATATGACTGGCTACTAGTCATGTCCCTCTGAAACACTGACACTGTGGCCAAAAATATGTAATGTCTTTACTAATGACCTGTATGATGGGACAGTGTGTTCTCAACAAGTTTGAAGATGCTCCCAGGCTGAGGAGAATGTCAGATGCACTGGAGAAGAGGGCTGCTCTTTAGAGGGACCTTGACAGCGCAGAGAAATGGGCCGAGGAGAACCTCCTGGAGCTGAGCATCAGCAAATGTCAGCTTTAGTTTGAATTCCCCAGTTCTTCTCAAGACAGACACTGAGCCTATGCAGCAAGTTCGGAGGAGGCCACAGATGCAGAGAAGGCTGGAGGATGGTACAGGGCAGGAGGGAGAGAAACAAGTGGGGTTTTTTCAGCTTGGGAGTGAAAGGGAGCTTTTCTTGCTGTCATCAGTTCCTTTGTGGCAGAGCACTGAAATAATACACTCCTCTCAGAGATGCACCAAAGGCAAAAGACATTGCAATATAAAGCTTTCAGAAAAGATTGAAAGATACACATCTTTCCTGGGAGGGTGCTCAGTGCCTAGGCAGGGATGCCCAGCAAGGCTGAAGGTTCTCCACTCTTGGGCATCTTCCCAACTCCATAGCCCAGAGAAAACGGATGAAGTGTCAGGTTGGCCCACGTGTGAAGTAGGAAGGAATCTATGAGCCAGTAGATAGGGGTTTCATTAAAAAGTGAGAAATCTGGGTTCTTGAGCTCTTCCAAGACAGAATGTTGCTGTTTGTGTTTTTACTGTTGTTTGCCTATTATGCCTCCTGGCCCTAGGAGCTATGGAGAGACAGGAGTACTTGACCCGCATGTGTGCTTCATGTTGAAGTAATTTGGAGTGTGAGATCCTTGCTCAAGTCTGAGCCCCAATCAGGCGCAACTCAGGCGTTTTTCTCCGTGAGGAACTTGTTGGGAAACATGTGAGCTACCCCGCGTTACTGCAGATCACCCGTGAGCAACACCGTGCACTTCGATTTACGAAAGTACCGTGCGACGTGCATAGCAGACAACAGACAAGACAGAAACTGTGGGCAAGAAGTAGAACGGCTGACGAACGGACGACATCCCTCCTTCAGGTGGCCAGGGAAGCTGCCCCAGGCTCGGAGTCCCCGGGCGCGGGGGGCGGCGCGGTGCGCAGGGGGCGGGCTGCGGGCGGGGCGGCGGGCAGCACCATGCGGCCGCGGCTCCCCGCCCTCCCGCTCTGGA
>VZRR01007006.1:311343-413162 GCA_013398015.1 Oreocharis arfaki
GTGTCCCGGCAGCGGCGCTGGTCCCCGCGGGGCGCTGTCCGCGGTGCTGGGCACGGCCGGGCGGGCGCGGCCGCTGTCGCCGCCGAGCGCGGAGAGGTGCGCGGGGAAGGAGGCTTTCCTTCCCTGGCTTCCTGCCTTGCGGTGTACTACCCATGCTGTCTCGGCGGAGAGGCATGGTCGCTGCGCTGGGTGTGAAAATATCTGGGCGGACCTTGCTCAGTCCTCCCGCAGGGTTTGTGGTCCGGTCATGGCAGTAAGCAGCCGGCGGATGAGACCATCAGTAATCGGGAAGACCGTAGGGTGACACAAACACAGCGCTGGGTAGCAGTCCAGAGCTGGTGGTGTTTTCAGTTTGCGAATCTAGACAGTATCTGCCCAACATCTGTTTGCAGCAGGCAAGATAAAGTAGCTCCTTGGCACCCTGCAGTTTTGCAAGTAAAAGCATAGACTCACTTTTTGCTGTGCATTAGCTTAAATGAATTTGAGGTCAGCTGAAGCTTAGATGCATTATTCTTATATTTTTTTAGTCTTGAGTCACATCATGACTGGCACTGATTGTTGGGGAATGATACTCCTAGGAGGAAATACATTTCTTAGGGTGCGAACTTCTCTCAATGTAAAAGAAGTGGTAACAATACACCTATTTTCAAGCCTTTCCTTCTCGTGGCCAATATTTAGCCTCTCTTTCCTGCAGCAGCTAAACATTCTCCTCCTTTGTTATCCTGCAGTATTTCTTGCAACAAATGCTCTTCATTTGCATAAATAATGAATGCACTGTTGCATTTTTGGTGTTGTGTTAATCTTTGAATCTTTAAAAACCGTAATTTCTGAGAGCTACTGTATGTGTCTGTGTGAGAGAGAGCCATCCTTCGCATTCAGTTATCCACAGGTCTTAGCTCCTAGATACTCTCTTGGGCTTAGTGGGAACTGAACTCTTCAAGCATTTTGCTGTAAATGTATGGCACTTGGAAGATTGGTTTTTTTCTGAAGTTGAAAGGACTTTGCCTGTTTAAAAGATAATCAGTACGGTTTACCACAGGTGTTACCAGACAAAGGCTTGAGAGGAGTTAAATGGTGTGATCATGAGGCTATTGTATAATCAGGCAGGTTAGCCGTGCGCAAGGACCATTCTTCAGCTGCACAGAAGCTAGCAAAGTGTATTTCTAGAGGTGAGGTCTGTCCACAGGCTGAAAGCTGCCACAGCCATTCAGGCCTGTCTAAATGGGAGTCTGTGAAAATCTTGTCTGGGAGAGTCACAGCCTGTAAAATCTTCAGCACCTACCCAAACTCCTTTGTGATTCAGTGGGATCTGCGTTTCACTTGCTGGTGTGTCCCAGCTTGTAAGTCCCATATCACACTTGCTAACTTTGGCCTCTGCTTTTCTGATCGATGATACTAGATGAATTTCTGAATTTGTTACTGGGATGAGAATAGTCATTTTGTTTGTTTACTTTGAATAAATGTTACTCCTGTGCCCACTGAGATGTTGATTGCTTTTCTTTAGACTGTGGGAAAGGAAAAAGGGCAATTTAAGAAAGTCATGATCTGCCTCACATTCATAACTTTTCCTTCCATTTTGCCTTGTATAAGCACTTCTGCTGGCTTTAAGCAGATCTCACTGTGGGCATAAATTTTCTTCAGGAATTATGCAGAGGCATAATTCCTGAAGGCTTAGGTTTGTAGGTGTTTTGCTGACATGATTAATCATGCAAATAATTCTAGGGGCTTCCATGCTGGACTTCCTATCTGACTAGTGACAAGAAATATATGACATCTAAGTAGAAACTCCCAGAAGCAGATTAACTGGGAGACAAAACCTCAGAAGCATTGAGCTGGCTTTCCTCACCTCCATGCAGAAGACAAAGTGGGGCACTCAGCCTAGCTCTACTTGTTGCTCGTGCTGTACCCCTGTTGTCCTCTCATAAATTCTTCAGGGCTGTCACATGCTTCCCATGCTGCAGCTGCGTAAGGGGCAGGAGAGCACTGGCCCACAGCTGGCAGAAGTGGGCTCTGATGTAAAGGAATGGCAGTATACTTGTTCAACCCTGCAAGTATACAAGTCATGCTTGTTCAAGTATAAAAGTCATGCTCACTGTGCAGCCCAGATGCTTGCGTTACAAGCACCCTGTCACCTCTTGCCACGTGTTTCTCTGTCTTCAAGTGCAAATGTAATGGGCAAAAGTTAAGTATCCCGTATATGTGAATGAGGCAGCTTTGCAGTCATGGAGGATAGAGATGGCTCTTTCCTTGCACAATTGAAGATGTAACCAGTTGGCAAGCCAGGGGCGTGTGTGTGTGTTGAGTGTGTTGACCACAGACAGGCACTTTAACTCTTTTTTTCATTTCTTGAGACTGTCACAAAGCAATATAATGAGCCTAGTAATACCTTATTTGTGTTTCTGTAGGCACAAATTTGTTCTGAAAACATACGTTTCTACTAATGAAAGCTTGTTTAACTGTACTGAGCAGGGTGCCTAAAATCCATGTAATCTAATGAGCAAATACATTTTATTTTTGTAAGTATGTGAAATGCAGAAGATGTGAAAAGTATTTTTCATACATATTCATCAAGTCAAACTGCTTAAGGTTTGCTTTTAAATGTAAGCAACTTAAAAACGCATTTGAAGACCGGAGTTAAAAATAGTTGACTTGCTGTTTGCCTGCACCAGAGAGTCTATTTTTGTCTTTATTCAGTAGCTTGCACACAGGCATTTCTGGGGGATGTTTCAAGCCTCCTTTGTAGCAATCCAGCCCCTGGATTTGTGTGTTAAATCATTTTGGTTTGGTTAGCAGTCACATTTCTTCCTGATGTACAGATGTTTCTGATGATATCGACAGGGAAGGAATACAAATGTTTATTCTAACCTCTAAACATGTTTTCAGCTTGCTCTCTGAATAGTGACATGATTTCATTGTGACTTTCAAAACTGCACTAAAATTCAGGGAAATGCCCAAACTTGAAACCTCCTTTTAATATGTGACTCTCCTTTGTACTTATGGTTGATAGATTTTCCTAGCACTACTGAAAATAAACCCCATCAATAGTTCATTTTAAATAGTTTTATCTATAAACATCGTTTTGAGGCTAGATAAGATTGATTAATGTATCTCTTAAAAATAAAAGATGTGACACTATCTGGAAATACTGTTTTTAGAGGTCATGTCCATGTTCTGTTGAACTGAAGCTGTATAGAGTGAAGGAATTTATCTTTCATTCTTATATATATGATACTTTATTATATGATACAAGCTGTATAAATTCATACCATGGAACATGATATAAGCAGAAATAGATTTTATGTATTTGTATGTATTCAATGCATATATTTATAAGAAAACTGTCCATGTAATGCAGGTATATGCAGTGTGGAGGCAGGACTGATATCTCTTCAAATTACTGTGATATTTTGTAGCTTGCAAGAGAGTCCTGGTTTTCTAATATGAAAACAATCAACCTCAGTTCATAATCTCTGAAATTATTTCTTTGTGTTTCTTGGATAGTACTTCTTGTTGGAATAAGTAAACTGCTGGAGGTCTGGACAATTGATCCTAATGAAGCAGCCCGCCTCAGTGATTCTTTTGGGATTTCATCTGTGTTGCTACTGTGACAGCTGCTTGAATTGTGGGGGTTTTCTCCTTTTTTCCCCTCTTCTTTGCAGGGATTTAGCTGCCTTGCCACTAGCTCTGCCAAGTTAGAGCGTGATGTTTTTACCTGGCTTCTGCTGGCTAAAATTTGCAGCCTTTCCAATCTGCCTGTCTATCATCCTAACAGCCAAATTCTTCAGATGCTAGAGGTCTCCATATATGTGAGCACTTACCTTTCTGCTTGTCTGGGGCCCAATCCTGCACTCTTGAAGCAGGTAGGATTTTTGATACTGCCTCTGTAAAGTCTGTGTTGTGACAGAGACCTTGCCTTGCCAGGAGGGTGCAGCTTTCCTCCACCTCCCCCATGCACCACTGTTTCTATTTGCATGCCAGAAATAACAGGGTTGCATGACCTTCCCATCTTGGTACGCACACGGACTTCCGAGGTCAGTGTTTTGACAGGAATGACTTGTGTGAGGGAGGTGAGTAGAACTTGCCTCTGTTTTTCCTTTGTGCCAGTCAGGCTGCCCAGGTGCTTCCATGTGTATTGCCAGCAGCAGCTGCAATTGCAAGTATGGATAGTTTTCGTCCAAAGTATTGGATGAAATACATCAGAATATCTGTTTTGCAAGATGCAATTCAAAATACATCTAAATATGAAATGGTATGACTTAAGTCTTCGCAGGGAAATGAAAATCAAGAACCATGGAATAAATAATTATTTTCAGACAGCCTGATAACCATTGCCCTTGCATGTGTGTATCTGTAATTTGCATAAGGGTTTCATTTTTGTGCTTATTAGTAATGTGTTTTGATTGCATTCTTGTAGCAGGTATAATTATTTATTTGATTGTGAACATTTCTTCTTGTCCACAAATAGGACAAAAGATTGTGTAATGCTCTGGAATATCATAGATATATTGCTGGTCTCATGCCAAGATCATCCTCAGCAATGAGATACATATCTAAATAGAATGCATTATGGTCATTACCTTAATAAAATGTGAGTCATGCACACCAGCACTTTCATTCTTAAAATACTTCAGTAAACTGGTATATCCGTTTGCCAATGGATAGAGCACATTGTGGAAGACAAATCTGTTGCTGTGTGGACAAATAGTCTCCAGCATCTTTTCCGAAGCTCTGTGCTTAATTTAGCAATTTATGCAGAGCTCACTAATGAACATTTTAAGCGTGCTTGCATGATGTACATTATCACCAAGTTTTAACTAAAACTATAAATGTTCAGCTATTGTACATATTGTACGTTCTGAGTTAACAAAGTCCTAGATTTTAAGTGAGACTGTTGGCTAAATATATCTGTTTGTTCTGAGGGGCAGAGAGAAGACCTGACTGCTTTATAGCTAACTCTGTATGTGATGGTCCTGTAGCTATTGAGAAAAGGTAGCAACTGATACCACAAATTGCTCCAAAACCAGCATTCAAGCTAAGGCTTCTGAGTAGCAATTTATGACTCAGAAAATCTTTCACGTTCTATCTTGAAAAATATGTGCATGCTCTGGGAAAATAAAAGGGAAAGTTGAAGCTGTACAGGCTGTCAGACCATGTCGTGCATGTCCATGCAGGAGATCAACTGGTGAGTCAGAAGGAATTTGGGAAGTATTGCATTTGGGGGATGCTGTGGTACTTCCGTATTTCAAATGGATTTTCTTACTTGCAGGGAAGAAGCAGTCACTTCAGGGACATGTAAGGAACAATCAAAAATGTCAACCTCTGACAATGACATAAATTCCTGATGAAATAAAAACTTGTAATGTTCAGTGTAATCAGTCCATATACTTATATAGATTCTGAAAATAATTTTCTAATACTGATTTTTAAAAACAGTTCAAAAAAGAACATTTAAAAAGCCCTAATGTCTTCATAGTACTGCATCTTCTCTTCATCCTGCTATCAAGTCTATTATAGTAACAGTCAAAATTAATTTATAATCCACCTGCTTTCTGACAAGAACAGTTGTCAGTTTTTTAGCTGATATCTCTATGTACGTGTTTGTACTGTCTTTGTGTGAAAGAACATTTGGGAGCTGAGCAGAGGAAGGGAATCTGATTCATAACAGGTGAATAGGAACTCAATTAGGTTTTGGTACAGCTGTCCAAAACATTCAGTCTTTCTTGTGCAGGCAGGGTATATACATGGTGACTGCATTCTCCTTTCTTCTCAGCTTTCATGTTTGCTGGTTCCCTATGCAAGGCTGGTGGAGAGCAGTTGATTCTGCTGTGCTTCTTCTGTACTGAAATTTGTATAACTGTGGAAACATTGTCAACCTCAGATGGTAAAGATATTTTGATTTCTTCCATCAATGAACATCATCTACCATCAAGGACATTTTCATAGAGTCAGCTGGCAGCTAAAATTCTTCAGTACTGCTTTTCAAAAACAGCGTTTATGTTTACAGTGATCTTTTTTTAAAAATTATTTTGAAGTGCAGAGTTTTATGACCAGCTGCTCTCAAGTATTCCTGCTGAAGAATCCAGTACTGCATATTCTGTGAATAAACAATTGGTACAAAATAAAACTTGTGGCTCCTGCAGAGTTTCTTACTAGCATGTGTTGCTTCCTTCGTCCTAGAGGTGGGTGACTTCTTCCATTTTGTGTGTGATGGTGAAGCATCCGCAGTTCTTGCTTGCCTCTTTGAGCCTCTTTCTACATTACTATTGGCTTTTGACAGTGTTTTTGAGATGGGGGAGAGTGACCTGAGTAGGAGAGGGTTGAGCTGTTGAACAGGCATTCTTTCACAATGTGCTGAAGAGTTTTATTTCTGCTGCTGATGGCAGAATAATAGTAGTATCATATTATTGCTAGTTTTCAACATATGCTTTCCTACAGATGGTGGAGATTAACACTGCAGTGCCTGTTGTTTGAGCTGCAGTGCTGAAAACAAAAGCTTTGCCACAGCTGCTTCAGCCTCAGCGAGGCAAGGGCCCCTGGGGGCCTTTGGCAGAATCTGGTCTCTGTGCGTCACTGGCCAAGAACAGAAGTTTATGAACACTGTTCATTTGTTTATTTATGACAGCTGGTTGTTGTCAGTGGTCCCTTGCAGGTCACACATGTTTAAACTTCATCAGAGAGAGCTCCTGCCCTTTCGTTTGTTTTTTACCTAAATGTTTTACTGAGCACTCTTCAAGGTAGGGAAGGTTTTAACAAATGTTTTCTAATAGATGCATTGATTGTGTGGTCAGAAACCTCAAGCACCATAAGCAAGTGGATCCTAAATGTTTTGGGCTAAATTGGTTCTCTGATACATTTTTGGAACTATCCAAAATTCCAATCTATATTAGAGTGTGTTTCAGTACTGAAGTAAGCAGCAAAACTTACATTGACTTTCACTGACACAGGAACAGCCCCTGAAGCTATTGTTGTAGTTCAGCATAAATTGCATTGCAAAGTGCTTTGGGATATTTCAGTGAATATTCTGAAATGATATTTCTCCCTTGACATCTGGTAAATTGCATAGCTGAAAGTTTCAGTATGTATATATACTCACTTTTAGATCAGGTCCACTTCATGCACATTTCAAAATGCATCCTTATAAAGTGTAGTAATGCTTCAATAGTAATCAAGATAAGATGGAATATTAACAAAATGTAATTTTTTTTTAATTGGATATGTTTCTATTAACAGTGAGCTGAAGATTACAGTGGAAATGAGTATGTGGTACATGGTACTTTTGTACCATGGGGAAATGACTATACCATGGGGTAGTGGATGTTCAGTTTGTTTGGGGATTCATTTTAACATTTAGTTTGAATTAAAAACAAAATAAAACACGTAAATAAAACAAAATAAACGATGAAGTTTATTTAGGGAGTATTTTCCAGATTTTTGATAAGGTTGAAGTTGTAAATTCTCAGGTGATGAATATTTTTCTCAAAACCACAGTTAGATAAGAAAAGTAATACCCTTGAAAGAAGTGATTGGATCTTTTGCTGAAGATTAAGGCACTGGTATCAAGCTGGTAAACACATATTTCAGAAGATCCTGGGGCAAATTTAAGTAGGTATAAATCTTAGCAAAAATACCAACATTTGAGAACAAAGATACATCCTGAACACGCGACACAGAAGAAAATAGTAGCTTTTCCAGTTATCTTTTCCAAACATTTTTGCTGTAAGCTTCAAGACTGCTGAATAGGTATGGGTATCTAGACATTTGAGCCTTTTTAGTTTGTCTGGTTTCTTGTTAAGAAGTTGGAGGAGGAAGAGGATGAGTAATTCATAGAGGTCTTTGAAAATCTATCTGGTTTTTGCTAAAACAACAAAAATCAGGAGTGGTCTGCAGGTCCACTGGCTGGGCACCATAGAATTATTATGAGCATCTTAATTTTCATGCTTACAACATGTTGTGTGATTCACACAGGTTTCTGGTGAGTAGCTGGTACTGGACTTATGACATTCTCTTTTCTTCAGCAAGACCTGCTGTGTCATGGAGGACCTTGTAGGAGACACAACTTTCTCCCTGCCCTTCAGTGACTGTGGATATACCTTCAATAACACCAGAAACCACATAAAACTGAAAAGAGTATCCAAACACTTCTTTCTTCCCAATGCATAGGAAAGGCATGCAGTGGCTTGATAGATGCTGTGCTTGAGTATCTCTGTTCAGCTGGAGTGAGTTTTTGTCTAATTGTGGTAAATAGGGGTTTTGTCTCTGGCTTGGAGCCACATTTTCAATCCTTTAATTTACTTGGGATTTTCTTTTGGCAGGACGGGATGTCCTGCACTGTCTGTGAAAATGTCTTACTTTATTGACAAGTTATGAAGGTCAAGGGAAACACTCAGGTTTGTCAGAAGAAGATGAATAGCAAGGGATTCAAGGGAATAGAAGTAGTCCATGTACAAATGCGAATCAAATTTAAACCTTCTTCAGGGTTTTAACTATAACTGGCCATGGTTTTAATTTTCAGTTCTCACCTCTTTTCATACATAATCTCTGTTCTAGGAGGCTAATTTTCTACTTCTTTCTGAAGATGTTGTCCAGATATGGAATAATGTAAAATCTCTTTACTGGTGCAGTTGGAGTTGATACTTTAGTCCTGCTAATGATTTGCTGTAGTGATTTTGATCACTAATGCTTCTGATTAGATTTGCTGAGGCTTAAATACCAACGCAAAGTTGTATTTGTGGTCTAATGCTATCTTAACTGCACATCCTTTCCTAACTCTGGGTCTCAGGAAAACTCTCAGCTAAAAAAATCTGCTGTCATCTTTTAATCTCACTGTTACTGGCAGAAGTTTATTCCATACCTTAGAGTTGCCGGTCTTTCTTAAACTGACATTATAAGATAGTTACTTATAGTAGACGTTTATACAAGAAAAAAAGATAGTGATAAAAAAACCTATACTTTAAAACCGCCTCTGTTTGGAGGCATTTGCTATTTCTGCATCTCTCAAGAAATTCAATATTTGCTTTAATAATACAGAATAAATATTGACTGCTGTATTGTGGTATTGATTTAATAAATCCATTTGATATTAACCTATCTTATCTAACTTTTCAGCATTACTTTGTACTAAGAAGGCTCTCCTGACCACGGTCCAATTGTAACCACCTTTTGTCACTCTTAATTAATCGTCACTCTCTTTACAGTTTCTCTCAACAAATTAATCTACTGCAATGGCTTAGTGTCAGATGAATTTAAAATGATGCTGTATCTCCACTACCTTCCATTTTTGTTTTTTTTCAGCATACCTTTAACTGAAAAGATCATGTTTCCACATTTACGGGCACATTTTGGGGTTTTTTCAGGTTTGGGTTGTTTGTTTGTTTGTTTGTTTGTTTGTTTGTTTGTTTGTTTTTCACTAGAAAAAGTCAAAGCTTAAAACAACTTTTTATTTCTAATATATATTGAAAAGTGGCAATTTATTATTCAGAATTCTATATGATGTTTAGTAATCTGGCTAGCAGATAATGATAACAATTCATGTAACATTCAGAGAACTATGCAGATTGCATGGAAAATGCTTTATCTTCCCTGTGTTATTTAGCACAGGCAAGACATAAGCAAATGATAAAAATTTTATTAAATACAATACATTTACTGAAACACTAGCATACAGGTATAGAAGCAGGAGAAATAGATGTAGAGCTTTTATTTATGCAGAAGAAAAATATTTATTTATAACTAGAATCTCTACTAGGCAGGAAGATGTTTGCTAGTCTTAGTTTCTCTTTGTGTATAGGTTATCTGTAGCTCAAGACCAGTATTGCAAATTTTGCGTTTGCTTTTTTTTTAAAGGTTTCAGTTTTCAAGGTGATTTTAGATCTGTTTCCCTGGCATATGTTCTAGTTTCCTTTCTTATATTTTGTGAAAGTCTGTTGTTCTTTTATAAATCAGGTGTTTTTCTCAAGGAGAACGAAATAGCCTTGTTGGTTTTGCTTTGAGGATAGTGTCTCCCTTAGTGTAATATATTGCATTTCTTTCCTCAAGTGTAGGTCAGACAGGCCTTTTGTTTTAGTAAGGTGAAGTCTTCATTGTCCTGGAAAGTGAAGAGTCTGTCTTCTACCACCCAAGCAAAGACTTTTTCTGAAGTCTCTTTGGTGACAGAGATGCATGTGTTTACTTGTCATTGGAATTTCATTCACTGTTCCTCGTAAGAACATTCTGGTGGGTGAATTTGAGGTGGGGAGCATTTACACAGTACTGTCTGTCATTATTACAATGAAATTTGAATTGTGGACCTTTGCATCATCAGTGTCAGCTTAAGCCACGGTTGCACACAGGGCTACATTACTCGGAGTATTTCTAAAAATCTCTTGCAGTTCAGTTTCAGATTCAAAGAAAATTGACCAAAGTCAGTTTTATCCAGGCAATTTGCACAGAGAGATCACGCTAGAAATAATGAGAATCTGGCTTGGTTTAAAGGTGAACTGTATGCGTTTTACTTTTGTACCTATGCAGTCTTTACTACCTACATGCTGTAAAACAGAAGGTTTGAAATCAAAGTGTTTTAGAAATCATCATGAAATAGGATGCTGGGCTTTGAAGGTTCAGACGGTAGCTGTTTATTGGTTTGGTGTTCTGAAATAGTCATCGGACAGAAACTGTTAAAGTGTTGGAGCCTGCATGGCCTTCAAGTCTTGCTAAGTTGGATGCAGCTAAATAGTGTGCATTTTATGGAGTCAGATTCAAGTCACAGCTTTTCAAACAAGGACTATACCCTGTGACAGAAGAGCAGGATTTGGAGTAATGTGGAAACAGCGTCTGTGGAAAGAAATCACAGTTCATAAATACCTGCAAAGACTAGAGCCTTCTTTGGTGTAGGAACTAAAAGGACATTCTTCTGAAAATCTACTGGTATTTGGGGTTTCTTATCCATAAATATCAGAGTTTCATCTTGCACACGTCCACTTATTTTCTGTGTGTGTGTGAACACTAGAAAATCAGGCAATAAGGAGATTTCAGGGAAGAGCTACAAACCCAGCTGAACAACTGGAAACAGGAGGTGCAAGAGGTTCGGTCTGCTGTCTCTACAATGGGGTAAAGATGATATAATAACTTTCTATTAGAGGAAGATATTGAGGGTTTAAAAGTGAGACTTTTTATGCTCTCTGATTTTCCCACAAGAATTTTGCATCTTGAGATCTCTGGGATAAGGCCTGTGGGCTACCTGATCTGTGCAGATCTTCACCTTTATAGGGAGAAAATTAATGGGGACAAAACTCTATTAGACTTCAATCTGGCCAGCGCTGTAAATGACAAACAAAAGAGCTTTTGGAAACATTTTAACAACAAAAGGAAGATCAGGGAATGCTGGTCTGTTGCTTGGTGACGTCAGACTCCTCACAAAGAGGGACATACACACAGCAGAGATTTTTCATACCTTCTTTGCCTGTCTTCAACACTAGTTATGGGCTCTGGGAACCCCAGAGCCCTGTGTTGAAAGACTGTGACTAGGAGGATGATAATCTTCCAACTGACTCTGAGTTTGTTCAAGACGTGCTGCTCGAGCTGGATGTGCATAAATCTATGGGGCTTGATGGGGTTTGTCCCAGGGTATTGAAAGAGCTGACTGATGTTATTGCAGCACATCTCTCCATTATTTTTCAAGTGACTTGGGAGACTGGAGAGGTCCCAGTTGACTGGAAGCTGGCAAACATTGTTCCAATTTCAGGAAGGGAAAGAAGGAAGACCCTGGTAATTACAGGCCTGTCAGTCTCAATTCACTGCCTGGTACAATTATGGAGAAGGTTATTCTGGGAGTAGTTGGAAAACACTTGAGAAACAATACAGTTATTGGTCATAGCCATGAAGAGTTCACACCAGGGAAGTCCTGCCTAAGCAACTTAATTTCCTTCTATGACAAGGTCTTCTCCTTCTAACTGACCAAGGGAAGCCAGTATATCTGGGGCTTGTGGATTTTAGCAAAATTTTGATACTGACTCTCACAGTATCCTTCTGGACATGATGCTTAACACACATCTAGACAAGTCCATAATATGCTAAGTGAACAACTTACTGATGGGACTGGCTCAGACTTATATAAGGTTGCATCAGGCTGGTGGCCAGTCACCAGTGCTATTACCCAGGAGTCACTTTTAGGACCAGTGCTCTTTAATGTTTTTATAATCAGATCATAGAAATCAAATGTATGTTTATTTGTCGATGATACTAAATGAAGAGTAGCTGTAGACCCCCTTGAGGGTAGAGTGGCTGTATACAGAAATATGGATAGACTAGAGGGCTGGGTAATCACCAACCGTATGAAATTTAACAAGAGCAAGTGCTGTATTCTCTACCTGGAATGAAATAGTCTTGGTTGTATGTATAAACTGGAGGATAAGAGGTTGCAAAGCAGTTCTGCAGAAAAATCTGTTTGTGTTGATGACAAGTTGAGTCAGCAGTGCCCTGGCAGCCAGGAGGGCCAGGAGTGTCCTGGGGTGCATCAGGCACAGCATCACCAGCCAGGAAAGGGAGGAGATTGTCCTGCTCTGCTCTGCGCTGGGGCGGCCTCACCTCGAGTGCTGGGTGAGGCAGTTTTGTGTACAACAATATAAGAAGGGCATTGAACTACTGGAGTGTGTCCAGAGGAGAGCAACTAAGATGGTGAAAGATTTCAGGGGCAAAATATATGAGGAAAAGTTCAAGTCACTTGCTTTCCTCAGCTTGAAGAAGAGAAGGCTGGGGAGTAACCCCATCACAATCTACAACTTCCTCAAGGGGAGAAATGGAAGGCAAATGTACTCTTCTGTCTAGTGACCAGTGGTAGGAAACATGGAAAAGGAATGAAGCTGTGTCAGAAAGGTTCAGGTTGAACATTTGGAACATTTTTTTCCCTGAGAGGATGATAAATCACCGGAACAGGCTCCCAAGGTAAGTGATCACAGCACCAAGCCTGGCAGAGTTCAAGGATGTCCTTAGTCATATGATTTAGCTTTAGGTAGTCCCACAGGAAGCAGGGAGCTGAACTTAGAGATAATTTGGACTCCTCTAAGCTTGAGATACTCTGTGATTCAACCAGATGATCTCAAGAAAAAAGAGACATTATGAAAAGCTTAAGGCATACATTTGCTGACATGTAACACCTGATTTTGTTTCAGCATTTCAGATTTGTCAAGGTGTTTACTTTTTGTTCAGATCTCTTGCCATGACACTTGAGTGACGAAAAGGCTCTCTGTAGACTGTTTATGAATGTCTGTAAGGACTAGATTGTCCTCTTCTGCCTTGTCCACAGCTGTGAAGGTTACTGGTATTTGTCTCCTGCCATTGTTCTGTTGTTGCTGTTGTACTTTTTTGTCACTCATTCTGAAACCAAATGAATTATGGAAGACTCGGGGGGATGATGTTACGAGGGTACCAGAGTAAAATTAAGAAAAGATGACTTGTTACTATGCTTTGAAACTACAGCTTTTGCAAGAACATTTCACCAGGTGCAAGCTGCCCCTTGAAATTTCTCTGGTCTCTTCTCTTGAGCTTTCAAGGTCTTTGGTCATTTGTGGACCTCTTGAAATTGTGCATGGGCAAGGAGAGTGGTGCTTTGGCTTGAGTCATAAGGAAAAACTAAAAAGAGACTTTTTCCCCCATCTGCATATCAGGAAACTCAGTGCTTAAACGCCTTGGAGAACTTAAGCAAATAAGTTATGACAAAAACTGCCCATCAAATACTTGAAATAGAATGATAGTGTTCACAAAATGAAGTGTCTGGGAAAGGACCCACTGAGCAGCAGTGTGGCCCAGCTCAAAGAGCCAGCTTGACGTCTGCCATTGCAATTCTCTGCACTACAGGTTCCCCCTATTCTCCTGGACAGGGCAGTTGCTATGACTTAGAAGAGGAAAACTTAGAGTATTGCTTTCATGTGTATTTCTGAAGTCCTTGGGTACATAGTCATGGTCCTTGGAACATATATTAACATAAATCTTCTTGTCAGGAAAAAAATCTAAACTAGCCCCTGGCTGCACTACTTGTGAACTTTCTCTCAGCTTCAAGAGTGACTTCTAAGTACATGTTGAACAACATATCATGGCACTGCCAGGATAGCTAAAGTCTCGAGAAAGAATATCCATCTGTAATTGTGAGAACTGGGGAGTCCAGGAGCTAGTATGTCCTTGTGGTACTGAAATGGCTTCTTAATTTACAGTTGGCCAGTTGTTCTCAGCATCTCTTCTCTCACTTCCACAGAGCAGTTCTCTTGTTTTGCTACACCCCAACCAGTTCCTCTTTTCCTGTTGTGCTGGGGAGCATCTGGGGAATGGTGTTGCTTGTATTGGAGAAGAAACCGAACTACTAATAGTGACGGTTTTCTTTGCCGAATGACTTGATTTTTTTAGTGAAATTTGCTGTAGCATCCAAGGATGAGCACCTTTGGCAGTCTCAATTGGGTGATAGTTCATATGACTGAAACTTGGGGCAAAGAAAAGAGTCTAATTACTTTTGGCGGAGGCTTTTAAATCCAAATGGCTTGTGTTCCCACTGAAAATACAAGTTTTGGGTCTGGTATAAAGAAAAAAACCAAGGAACACTCCTGATACTTAGATGAGAAAACCTGGCATGTTGGAATCACACTGTAAAAGGAACAAAAACTAGCCACTATCATATTTTGGGAAGAAGTCTCATGCTTTAATTCTCTTGATGATTAGTTCTACTCAGGGGAATGAGTCAAAAGCATGCTACTGAATGGAAGAATAATGAAGGAAACAGAGACTGCCTGCAAATTCCATCCCTTTGCTTTGGTTTGTTAATAGCACCACTGTCACAGTCTTGAAATAAAGCCTTTAGAATCGATATAGAGAAGTCTTTTGAGTTTTTATTCTCCTTATGATGTTACTTGTCTCCTGGTATTGTTTCAGCTCTCTAAATCTGAATTCTTTAACCTTGTCTGTCCAAGAAACGTGTTGTACCTTATAGGCCTTAACAGCACTTAACAATAAAAAAATGGTTTGTAAATAACAGAGCTACTAGATCAGGCCTGCCTCAACCATACCATGTCCTTTGACCACCAGTAACTCTAGCAGAGATACACCCACTCTGTCAGACTCTCACTTCCCTTGTTTTTGAACATCATCAGCATCTTCTGTGGCGCTTTTTCCATGGCAAATGCCTAAAGATGACTAACATATTGCTAGTTTATGTAATTTCAGGCTGTAACTGTCTTAATATTGTCTGTTAATGTGACCTAGTATTCCATCTGGTTTAATTCTTTACATTTCCTCTGATTTGAAATTGGGTTACAATGCAGCAGAATACCATGAACAGCAATAACTAAATCTTTTCCTCAGCATTTGCTACGTCCCTGCAGGCATTTTTCTTAACATTTTTTATTCCGTTTGGAGCCACTTATATTCAGGTTATAATTCATAGCTTGATGTTGGAGGTACAGCTCAGAGACACATCAGTTAATGAAAGACACTCTTCTGGCAAGCAAATTTCCCTGTGTTTTCCAGAAAAGCCTTTGAAGGATACAATAAGGAGGAAGCAAAACTTTTTTTAACCAGTCACATGTTGTAAGACTGTCCTAAAAATGAGAAATGTCTACATAGAGAAGACAAGTGATTACAGTTTTAGTCAAAAGCTTCTTCTGATAGCGTGATATTGTTGATTGTTATAGGACCAAAGAAGATTTATTGTGAACTTGGGAGTAATAAACTTCTCTTTCAACACCACAAAGAGCAAGCTGTGAATAACACTGATCTGCAGAGTATGGAGTAATTTTCTATCACATCAGAGTTTGATAACTGTAAAATACTTGACAAACCTTTGGTCTACTGTGTTATATAGTTAAGATGCGGCACAGGGGAGGAATTTTTCAGGCACCTGAACAAACAGCTCTGCTTCACTAGTCTTAAACAGTAACATACTGGGTCAAAGACACAATTTTTGCTAATCCTTGCAGAAAAGAAGGGGAATGCATAATGATGGCAAAATCATTGCATCCAAATCTGAGCATCCGCCCAAGCCCTGAGCACACACAAGAAGCAGGGAGATGTAAGGAGGGCCCAGTTTAGTTCTTTTCAGGAAAAGCTTCATGAACAGATCAGGGCTTTTGCCCCCTTGCTTGGTGACATGTTTCATGTTGTCCCTGACACAAGTGATGACGGTCAGTAAGCCTACCACAGTGGCACGCCTCGTGTTCGGTTTCATGTTAGAGACACTACTCATGAACTTCCTTGGGCGAATGCAGTTTGTCTATTTGGCACATATCCCAACCCTAGGTGTTCAAACATTTTGAGTTAGTTCTCAGGAAAATATTCAATTTTCTGGTTCAGTATAGCAATATTTATTTTTTTTTGTAACTGTCATCTACTTTTGACCTTCCCTAGACTGTTTTTCAAAGACACTGTCATTAAAAGAAATATTTGGCTTCCAGTGTAATCCCATAAACATAAGACCTGATGCATTAAAGCAGACTAAAATTTGTGGCACTTACAGTAAGACAGAGAGATGTCAAAACTTACTCCTTGTTTAAGAGACTACAAAAAGAGAATCAGAAGGGAAAGGTGAGAGATTCTTGCTAAGTCTAGGGCATTATTTCTGCTGAAAAAGGGTGCAGGCAGTGTACATTTGCAAGGAATAGACACCCACAGAACACAATCCTATTTCACTCTAGGTATTCTAGTCAATCATTTTAGGACTAAAGGTTTTAAAGAGAATATTAAGCATGCTGACTTAAGGTAGTTTGGTAAGTTGACTGAAGGTTTCCTCACATAAATGAGGCAGTGGAAACAGAGCCCAGCTGTACAGTCTATCTATCACTTTGTTCCTAAGCAGTGAATTTCCATGTGTTAACTTTCAAGAAGCTGTTCTGTCATTTTGATATTTTGTGTTAAAAGCAAACAGAAGAAACTGGGGTTCTTACTAAGCCATTTCAGCAGCACAGTTCTTCATCTGTCTTATTGTCTGTGGTTATAAGAAACACTTTATTGTTTGTCATCATAATGACAATATTTACAACAACAACACTGTCTACCTTAATTCTTTTTATACTAGTTGGATGATATAAGCTATGATTTGGAAGACTAGGATGTGAGAGTAATCTTTGAAAAGAGAAGGCTGAATAGCATGATTAAATTTAATTTTATTTTTTAACCTTATCACATATATTATCGTTACTATATGTTCCTGGCACATCCTCCAAAGTGTCTGTTGGAATGATTCCTGGTTTCTGCTTAATAAAAAACCAAGCTAAACTCCATTATGTTTGCTTGTCGTAAGATACTTCAAAGTTTTGCTCCAGTTGTTTCAGAATTACCACAATATGTTGCTCTGCCAGTTAAAATATCTGGCACGTCAGAGCTTATTTTACAAGGCAGTGGTCTCTTTGCTGTGGTCCAGGTAAACACCTAAATACCTGCTCCATGTTGGCAAGTTGGATGCACAGATGTAGCGCACATTTAAATGCTCTGTTGAATCATATCACAGTGCTCTGCAGGATCAGACTCTAATACACAAGTACGTTTTGCAGATCACATTAGCATCACACAGAGGGTACATATGCATAGGCAGCTGTGTGAAGGTATCAGCCTTGGCTTTGGAAAGACATGTATAAAAATTGACATGTTTGCCTACAATACCTGAACACCAGTTGTTTATTAGACAACTATGATCACTGTTGAGCTGGAAGAGAAACCGTATCTTTGAAGCTGATGGCAAAATTTGCTTAACTCATTGTTTCACCTGAAGTGTCTTAAGCAGTCTACACTGGCTCTGCTTTTCACCCTCTCGCTGCAAGCTCCATCTTTATCGAGGAATTAGTAAGCAGCTTTTGTGGAATGACTTCGAAATTTCCCCTTGTGCAGCAAAAACTGTGGCTATGTTTTGAGCCAAATAAATAATTCACAGGGAGTAAGTCATTAAGTGAGTTCATCCTCTTATTTTCTTTTGTTTATATTCCTCACACTTGCAGTAATGACTCTAGCTGCTACTTGAATGAACGTGAGCCCATCTGAGTTTCAGGTATTGTGTGTTTACTAGGTAACACTTTGACGCCATAGCTGAAGATGTTTTGTGCAAGACACTGCTTTGACTGCTTTGCCTTCACCTAGTTTCTACTATTTCCCATAGTTGACAAATATATTTTCTCATTAGCCTGGTTCACAAGCATAGCTTCTGTCCCACAATGGCTATATATATATTTATTTCCAGTGTGAAAACCTGGGTTAGATGTCTCACATTTACACTGTAGTGAAGGCCTTACTTCTCCGCCCCTGGTGAATACCAGCTATTAAAGTCCTGCTGAAAATCACTTTGGATCAATCTGCAAGATCAAATATATCTACACATTTTATTTGTACTCTGTGTCTGTTTCTGTGAAATATTTACAAGACTTTGAAATTCACTATCTGTAAGTATTAGCAGCAGTAAACAAATCTTTCCAGTATTCAGGGAAAGCCATCCCAGAAGGGAAGCAAGCAGTTTTTGAAGTAATTCCAGTTAATTTGGGTGAAACACTCAAGACAAAAAGGGATCTGTTTAATCTTCACCTTCTCAGTCTCTCAGTCTGGCAGAATGTTTCCTACACAGAATTTAAGAGCTTGTAACAAAACTAGGAAATACATTGGATAAATTCACAGGTTCCTCACCTGCTAGGGCTGTATTTTCTGCACTTCCTGTAGCCTCAGCATTTTTCTGCCACAGAAAAGACAGTTGACAAGAGAAATTAAACTGAAAATACATAAAGAGTGGAGATAATTGCTGCCTGCTGCTTCCAAAGTGCAAAGTGAAAAAGAAGTTATCATACAAGCAGCGCTGCAATAGCAGAGACTGTTGTTTCCCGTGTTTGGCAGGACCCTAAGGGGAAAGGAGCCTTGCTTTACTCCAGATAATAACATGAGAGCTAGATGATTGCGGACTTGAAATATATTTTCGCTTCCAGACCTCTTTGGATAGTAGCATGAATGCTACACACCTACCCACTGTTCCTGCCATAAGGTCAAAGTTGGATTAATGGCTTCTCTACAGCTGATGAAGCGTCACTATCCAGGTGTTTTCCTGGAAGCACCAGAGCTCAGTGACTGATTGCCACTCTAACCTGTTTCCCATCTTTAAATGTAGCCTGCTGCTTCTCAAAGCTCCAAATAACTGAGTGGAGATGACACTGATGGACTGGACTTTGTACTGAGCAGGAAGGCTGTCTGGGTGAAGTCTCAATCACGGGAAACACAAGCCATTGTTGCTATTTGGCAGTTTCTGCGAGAAAGAGCAGTGGAATGGAATGATGCATGCAAAGGGTATTTAAAATGAGTGCACAACTTGCCTCTGCAAACTCAGCTAAGGAAAGAGGTGATTGAATGAAGAGCTCAGTGGGGACTCTAGGCAGAGTTTGGCTTTCCCCACTGCCTCCTCATAGAGAGCCAAGAAGTGCCTCTAGTTGTTACCAGGGATACAAATCAAATTGTACCTGAAATAGCTCCTAGATGGTGAGTCACAGGTAACTGTGCCAGGACAGGACTTTGGACTCTTTCTAAAGCAGGTAATCTCTCATTTCTAGTAGTCTCTCCCTGTGCTTTGTGAGCTTTGAGGACGATGGGGAGAGGGACGGGCTCGTATACGTGTTCCTCCCTGGACACAAGGAATTGAGATTGGTGGAATTGTGCCTCTGAGGAGTGGAGAGGGTTCTCCATGATAGCTCCAACATCTGTCTCCAAAGGCAGAGTTATATTCAGTCTGCTGCAGAGTGTGAAGCAGACAGACCCAGACACCTGAGAACAGTTAGTCTCTCCTGCCCTTGGTTACGCATAATGAACCTGCTCCAAGGAGAGTGGGTCTCACCCACTTCTCAATTTTTATTTAGTCTTTGCATCCACCAGGGCCAAGTTCTGTAGAAAGGGGAAAAATAGCAAAGTGCCATGTCTTCCAATAGGATGAGTGATAGGAAGCTACCGTTTGTAGACGAAGCTCCTGCTGTTGCACAGCCTAGGCATTGCTGCTTTAGCATTCACTGGCAAGAACACTTATTCCCTGCAGTCATCCCTCACTTGTTCTTTTCTTGACAGCAGATGGGAAGCAGGATAAGAAGACACCCTGAAAAAGAGTAATTACATCCTTATCTTTGCTTAATCTTGATTTTTCTGCACCTTCTTTCATAAGAGTTGATTAGTTGTGCTGTGTCAACCAGATGCTTTAAAGAAATCTATTTATGGCGACACTCTGTTTGCAGCTGGAAGTGGTTTACAATGGCAAATAAAAGGACTTTCTCCACTGAGATGTGCAGACAGGCCCAAGGTCATGCTAGTCAAACAGAAGACATTCTGTTAGTGAACAAAATCAATGTGCTAGCACAGCCAGGCCCTCAGAATCACAGAATGGCTGAGGTTGGAAGGGACGTCTGAAGGTCACAGGATCCAATCCCCCGCTTCCCCCACCTAGAGCCAATTGCCCAGGAACATGTCCAGAAGCTTTTTAGTATCTTCAACCTCCCTGGGCAACCTGTGCCAGTGCTCAGTCACCCTCACAGTAAAATGTGTTTCATGATGGTCGGGAGGAATCTCCTGGGTATCAGTTTGTGTTTGAATGTCCAAATTAAGGGTGTTCCTTGGACTAATCCTTCTGGCCACAACTTACCTGGAGGTAAGTGTGAGCACAAGTACTTTGATGTACCAGCATGGTCAAAACAATTTGATACCTTTATTTTGGTGAAAGTAAAGTTGAAAGAATTATCTGCTGTGGTAGGGAGAGGGAATTCCAGATAGGTTTGGCTGAGAAACAGTGGCTTTTCAGTATCGTTCAGTCCAAATCACCTGCAGGGTGACCAAGGTTCCTTTGATTTCTGTAAATTACAGACTAGTGAGTGCTCCTGTTGGCATAGAACTTGCATCTTAAAGTGTATTTTCTTTGTCACCTCCCAGGGTTGCATATTTAGTTTGCATGTAATTTTGGTGTGGTGATCTCAGAGTAATATAAAGGATATGTGTCATTCTTTAGAAGGTAAGGGCTCAGGCTTTATGATTATAGTATGCAAACCTTCCCAAATTAGGCAAAAATCTAGGGAAATGAGAGAGAAACGCATGAGAGAAATGCACCCAGTTTATTTGCAGAAATGCCAGCCAGTCTCCTTCTCAGCAGAATTGATACTGCCTGGTGCAGGACAACAGCAAAAAGAAGTCCTGCGAGTCCTGCAGAAGGCAAATTTTTAAAACCCTTAAGTACAGCATCAGCTTTGAACAAGAACATCCTGCAGCATCCTGCACCGTTACGGGGATTTAGAGTTGTAGTGTCGGAGGGCCCTAAAACAGACGTACAAGTGCATCCTGTACAGACTGACACAGACCTGCTGTTCATAGAGGTCACCAAAAGCAATTTCCTCATGATTTCTAATTTAAAGATACAGTCTCTGAATTAGTGAATAACGAGAATGAAATTACCCATCACCATGTGTCCATTCTGTCTCTGCTTCCCACCTGACCACATTTTAGTGTGAAAAATGGTGAAATTTCTCATGCATACCATGGCCAGATGTGCTTGACCTGAACTGTGAGAGTTTTTGAAACTGAACTAATTTTTCTGCTAGCATGGAAGTTAGTATCAGGCTTATATGAGGACTCAAAACACCACTGAATTTGAACATTTTGATGAAATACAGGCTGACTTTAATTTTTGTCAAATACTGATAGCAGAAACACCAATTAAATTTTTCAAATAGTGAGCCCAGGTCCACAGTTTGTCTCTAGATTTTAAGCATTTTAGAAACTGAAAAGGCTCAGATCTTCATTGTGATTGAATGCTAGCTCTAAGTCTAGTAGTTCCCTTCAGAAGGCACCAGAAACAGAATTAATAATGATAAACAGGTCTCCTAGTGAATAGTAGTAAGAGGATGCCACTTTTTTTCCAGATCTGTTTGGAAAAGTAGCATACAATGTAGTACCATAAGTAAATAGCGTAAACTCTTCATTTTTTGATTAACCAGAGACTTACTGTTTCATGAAAAAAACCAAAACCCAACTTTGCTTTGCTGAGGAATGTCCATTATGCATACAACATATTAGAGTGAGTTCCAAGTTCAGTGGGGCCAGCTGCTTGTTGGAGAATGAACATCAAGCCAAGATATTTTTGACTCTACCATGGGAATGCAAAGATGCCTGCAAGAGCATCTTTTTGATATTGCTGCAAACACAAAAGTCTTTTCTTTATCTGTGAAACAGAATTCTGGAAAGGGATGTCTTCTGTATGTCGATAAAGACATCTATTTTTCCCCATTATTTTGCTGTTCAAGAACATAGGGGAAATCAAGACGGGTGCGTGTTATAATGACAAAGTAGCCATGCAGGCTCCTCTTTTCATTACTCGTGGCAGCAGCGGTAGCAGCAGTTATTATCTTTTTTGAAAGACAGGATTTGTTATAACAGCAGCCTATTACACCAGAAAACCTCTCGTCCTGAATTGGTTTGCTTAGCTAGGCAAAGGCAGAAATTGGTTAAAAGGAAAGGGAGTGGGAGAGATACGGCTCCTCCTCATGTTTTTGTGCCACACGTTTTGTGTAAAGACACAGATAATGAGGCTGGCTGACATTTATGCCACTGGCAGCAAGTGCTTAGATGAGTGGGGCAGTTAGCACCCTGCAAGGACAAGCCCTGCTCTTATACATCATACCTGGGCACCGACCAAAGCCGTCTGAGTACACACTGCTTCCTCACAAATGGTGTGTGATTTCCCAGTCACACCATTTGGCAGCCTTGCTGGGATGTCTTCTGTGTGCACTGATGGCTAATGTGAGAAGAAGCAGCTCTCAGAGAATAGCAGGAGTCAAGCTTGTGCAGCCTCAGAACTGTCCTCCCTATCACCTGGGGGAGACAGTGATGCCCCTGACCCCATCTTGCAGGTGTGTCTGACACACTGGCAATTCCTTGCAGAAATGTAAGGAAAGTGTTGTGCTGCTGTGAAGAAGGCACTGACACTGAAGTGATAACTCATGTTCCATACTCAGAGGCCATTTCCTGTGTAAGGGGGCTTGAACACACACTGAAGAAAAAAATACTCCAGAAGTAATGCAATGCCCTTTCTTGTGAGCTGTGCAGGATAGTAATATTTTTTTCATTTCCTCAGTCTCCACAGCTCCCATGATGTTACTGCAAAGTAAGAAAAAGAAAAAAAGGAAGGGTATAATTTCTTTTTTAGTTCACTTCCTACTTAAGCTTCTAAAATTGAGGTGTTCTCTATAATCTCTTTCTTAGTGAGATGGCCTTTTGACACACCATTAGAAAACAATCCAGGCTTTTTGTGTGTTTTCTTGTCCAAATAATGCGAGTTCATACTGGCACCACTGCTGTTTAACATCTTTGTCAGCGACATGGACAGTGGGATCAAGAGCACCCTCAGCAAGGTTGCCACCAACACCAGGCTGTGGGTCTGGCTAGCAAGTGTGCACTCCCAGCCCAGAAAGCCAATTGTATCCTGGGCTGCATCCAAAGCAGTGTGGCCAGCAGGGCGAGGGAGGGGATTCTGCCCCTCTTCTCTGCTCTGGTGAGACCCCACCTGCAGTGCTGCATCCAGCTCTGGGGTCATCAACATAAAAAAGATGTGGACCTGTTGGAGTGAGTCCAGAGGAGACCACAGAGATGAGTAGAAGGATGGAGAATGTCTCCAGTGAGAGAAGACTGAGAGAGTTGTTGCTGGTCTGCCTAGAAAAGGTCCCAGGGAGACTTTATAGGAGCCTTCCGGTACGCAGAGGGGGCAACAAGAGAGTTGGAGAGGGACTCTTTACAAGGTCATGTAGTGACAGATCAAGGGAGAACCGCCTTAAGCTGAAGAAGGGTGGCTTTAGATTATTAGGTGGAAATTCTTTACAGTGAGGCTGGTGAGGCACTGGCACAGCTTTCCCAGAGAAGCTGTGGACGCTCCATCCCTGGAAGTGTTTAAGGCCGCTTGAACAAGCCTTTGTGCCTCCTGCTCTAGTGCAGAGTTTGCCAACCTATGGTAGGGGGACTGGAACCAGATGACCTTCAGAGTGCCTTACAACTCAAACCATTCTATGAATCTATGATTTGGATGCCTCAGTTATGTGTGTTTTCTACTACATGGTGATGAAACAGTTCCTAAGCAAAATCTAGAAGTTCAAGTGTAGGTGACATAGAACATCCCACTGATGGCACTATTTTTACTCACAGTTTTCGTCCATGTTCACCATACTGCCTCTGCATCTCCCAAACAAGATTTTGTTCTCATTGGGTTAGGTCTTTAAAGATACACAGTACCTGCCAGTACAGAAACTGTGGTCTAAGTAGTGAGGGAAAGCTGTTGAAAGTGAGGGGAAACTCATTTAACTGTCCATAAAGACAGGACTAGGAGCAGAAGATGCTATCTCATCTTCTGAATTTTATGCAAGGTCCTTAATTTCTCACTGTATATATTTCTAAAGAGTTACATATTAATTATCATATCCTCCCATATTTTGAAGCTCAGAATGTCACTTACATAAATTCTGCCTGGGAGGAACATATTGCTTAATAGCTGAATTAATTTTTAATCTCCCTTTGAAGAATATTAATGCTTTATTTTCTATACTTCTCAAAAACAGCATTCCAGTAAAATGTCTCAGAGAAGAAAGCACTGGGAATACTTACCTTTGAAAGCAACATCTTATCATCATTTATTGGAACTGTCAAACTTTTCCACAAGGCTCATACTTCTTTCCCTGGCTGCTTTATTGATGCTGTTGTCACTCAGCATTTATAGGAAGACTAATTTCTCAGCATTGCAGTACCTGCCTGAACCTTCTGAACCTGAGTCTGTTACCCCGTGATATTCTTTGCACTGCTGAATATGAATCACAGCCTTTCCAGAACCTGTGAAAATATCTGAGTATCTATTTAAGGATTAAGGGAAAACAGCTCTATCAAAAGTAGAAAATGAAGAATGGAGTCTAGTTTTTCAGTAATGTTATATAGATTGAAGAGTCTTCTGGTTTCCTTTTGAAATCGTCTAAAGTTTTTGCTATCTGTCTTGACAATAAAGCCACATCACCAAGACTAAGGGTTGTTCACACATGTGAGTGGGCTGAATTAAAGCTAGCAGGCATACTTCGTTCTTTTGTTACTTTGCCTCTGAGTGCTTGACTTTGCAGGCTTAATGTTCTTTAAATGTAGGAAGATGATGGGTGAAACTTAGTGGCATACTTGCATACATATGCAAAATAAGCAATCTGTGATCCTTAAATTGGGGTCCTGTTCCCTTGATCCAGAGGTGTTGCATATAATTCAGTTCATGTTTTTTCTGCAGCATTTATTAAAAAAGTAGTATTCCATTTCCAGCACTTCTTCTTCTATATTTGCCTTGATGACACAGCAAAAGGAGAATGCTTTGGCCAAAACCAGGCATTTTGAAAAGGAAAAATTAGTTGATGTTTTGTTGTAGTGTGGAACAGTCACAAATCAAATCAAGCCTGCAGAAGTAATTTGTACTTCAGGTAGAAAATGCTGACCTGAATCCTGCAGCTGGTTCTCCCAAACAACTGTGTAGTTTTTATAAGACCAAAATGAGAGAATAATTCTACCACACTGTTGAAAGCCCATATGTGTGTGCCTCAAACTTGCTGGCAGTTGTGCACTTTGAGAAGAATGGGAAGAAACAGTGCCTTATGAGTTTTTACTCGGTAACCTCACTTGTGGCAGGAATGGCTTGCTGTTTTCACAGCTCTGCCTGTTTCTTGTAACTGGCCTGCATGCTGCTAAGGTCATGGCTTCCGGAGTTAGACAGCTGCTGGTTAGACAGCTGGGAAAAGAGCCTCAAGAAATCAAGATTAGGAGTAGTTTTCTTACAAACCAGAGCCTGACACAGCTGGGAAAAAAAAAAGCCAGTTGCATCTCAAGCTGGAAATCAGCGCATTCTGGAGATCATGTTGTTTGTCACATTTTAGGAGTTAATGAAGAAAAGAGATAGCCTCTGTGCAAGCTCTGCTGAGGACTTCCACCATTTGTGACCATTAGTAATCCAAAGGGATCTGAGAAAATCTGGGTTGCCATAAAGACATGGCTTACCTTAGAACATATAACACATGCTGTAAATTGCCTCATTCCTTAAATATATGGATAAGGCTGGCCTTGAACAGCCTTCTGGAGAAAGTGGCATGGGCATCTGACTGTAGGTACTTTCTCATCATGCTGTTGAAACTTAAATGAAAACTCTTCAGTGCCTCGGAGTTTCAAGATGGACATGTTGAAGAAAATGAAGAAAATGTTACCTAAATACAGGATACAGGTCAACCTCTTTCTAAAGTGCCATTCAATTTGATCCCTGTCACAAAAAAAATTAAGGTGATGCATGGAGTTATTTGCCCTCAGAGTAAGAGCAAAGGTGATGAACCAGAAAGCACCTAAAAGAGTGCTTAAAGGCATGATTATTTAATTCTGATAATGAAGCATTATCTGACTTTTGTCACCTATTAATGCATTAATATCAAAGTCACTTTAGGGGCCTGCCTGCCTAAGTGAGACCCTTCTGAGGCTAGTATTTTAAACTAGGAAATTTTCAAAAACTGTGCAAACCTTTTGTACCCAACATCATAATATAGAACATTGAGGAGGAGATAACATTAATGCCTGTAAATGTAGATAAGATAAAAGAAAATAGAACTTCATGATAATCGTGAAAACAGAAAATTTCTTTCTTGGTCGTAATCAGGTCAAATGCTGTCTCTGGAATTAAAAAATGACATATATGTTTTATGAGTACAAATAATATTTTAATTGTGTGAGCTAAAACAAAGATAACAATCTCCTGCTTCATGTGGTGGCTAAGGGCAGACATGCACTTCTCATGCATGGTGGTAAAGAATAGACATCTGTGCTGTGGTGTGGGAATTAACAGCAGGTCAGAAAGCCTGTCTGAGTCTGAGTCTGACATTGGTCTCAGCACAGTCCATTTCTACCTGTGAGAAATCCAGCTGAGAGAAGCAAGAAATTCAAAACAATAGAGGGAGTAAACACCAACAAGGCTGCAGCTGGTGTTTGTTTGGATTCTTGGGATGTCTGTGTTGTAGATAACTAATAATAGTATGGTGTAGTTAAAATAGCCAATGAATCTACTCTGTAGCAGTTGAGCAACCAATGGACAACTAACACGAATGATAGACATACAAAAGTGTATATATATGATGCTGGCTCTTGGAATAAACGCTTTTTGCCTGCACTTTATGTTAGAACTAGTGTGTGTCATGCGTCCGCCTCAACTGCGACACTCTGGGATCTCTCTTTACCGACTGTTACGAGTGACATTTATAGACCAGGATGTCTTTTTACTGGCTAATTGTTCCACGTCTATCCTGATCGCTCTGAGTGAGCAGAAGGTTGACTGCAAGGTGACTACTAGTGTAATGGGAACATAGATTTCTAAGCTCCCTTAGATGCAGGCATCCTTCTTATACTACAGTCAGTCGATACGACCTTTGTTTGCTCATCTGTAAATAACACAACCTAGCTGTTTCAACATGGAGGTTCGTATTTTCATTTTGCAAAGTTGTTCTCATTTATGATCATAGAATCCTAGAATGATTTGGGTTGAAAGGGATCTTTAAAAGTCATTTAGTTCAAACCCCCTGCATTGAGCAGGGAAATCTTCAACTAGATCAGGTTGCTCAGAGCCCAGACCAACGCGGCCTTGAACATTTCCAGGAATGGAGCATCTTCCACCTCTCTGGGTAACCTGTTCCAGTTTTTAGAGAATCACAGAATTATTTAGGTTGGAAAAGACCTATAAAATCATTGGGTCCAAGCTTTGGCTGATCACCACTTTGTCAACCAGACTGGAGTACCAAGTGCTATATCCAGTTGTTTCTTGAACACCTCCAGAGATGTTAACTTCACCACCTTCCTGGGAAGTCCATTCCAATGCTTGCCAACCCTTTCCATGAAGAAATTCTTCCTGATGTTCCACTTGAACCTCCCCTGGTGCAGCTTGAGTCCGGCTTGAGATGACTGTGTCCTCTCATCCTGTCCTTAGTTGCCTGTGAGAAGAGGCTGAACCCTGCCTTGCTGCTAAACCTTTCACCAGCTTTGTTGCCCTTCTCTGGACATGCTCCAGCACCTAAATGTCCCCCTTGTAGTGAGGGGGCCCAGAACTGGACAGAGAACTCATGGTGTGGCCTCACTGGTGCCAAGCATAGAGGGACAGTCAGTACCCTTCTCCTGCTGGCCACACTGTTGCTGATACAGGCCAGGATGCCATTGACCTTCTTTGCTACCTGGGCACTTGATGGCTTATGTTCAGCCACTGTTGACTAGCACCCTCAGGTCTTTTTCCATGCAGCAGCTTTCTAGTCACTCTCATTGTAAAAATTTCTTCCTTATATCTAGTCTGAATTGATCCACTCTTTGGATTTAAACAATTTCCCCTTTGTCCTATCTCTGCAGGCCTTCCTGAAAAGTGTAACTCCATTTTATAAGCCCAGTTTAGGCACCAGCAGGCTACAATAATGCCTCCCTGTAGCCTTCTTTTCTCCAGTCTGAAAAACTCCAGCTCTTTCAGTTTTTCTTCATAGGAAAGGTGTTTCAACCTGCTGATCATTTTTATGGCCCTCTTCTGGACCTGCTCCAGCAGCTCCATGACTTTCCTGTGCTGAGGACTCAGGAGCTGGATACTGTACTCCTTCTGGGGTCTCACTAGAGCAGAGGGGCAGAGGCTGTTCACACTTGTTTGGATGAAGCCCAGAACATGTTTGGCTTTCTGGGCTGTGAGTGCACATGGCCGAGCCCTGTCCAGCCTCTCATCCACAAGGCCTTCTCCCCAGGGCTGCTCTCCATCTCTTCATCCCCCATCCTGTGTTGATACCAGGGGTTGCCATAGCCCAGGTGCAGCACCTTGCACTTGGTCTCGTTGAACATTATGAGGTTCTCATAGGTGCACCTCTGGACTTGTCCAGGTCCTCTCTCTGTATGCCGTCCGTTCCCTCAGACATGTCAAATGCAACACTCAGCTTTAGTGTTGGCAAATTTGCTGAAGGAGCACTAGGTAATGTCTATTTCTATGGTGACTGGCTGAGAAACATTAATTTTTATGCCACCAGTTGTGGAACGGGATTCTTTCACTTCCTGTTCTTCTCTCAACACTTTTTTGTCTGTAGAGTGAAGGTGCCCTTTACTGAACCCTATCCATTGGATGATAGAAATTTAGAGAATGGGTCTGAATAACAGAGCGAGACTGCCTGCTAGAACTGCTGTTGCATTCTGATTGTATACTGATCTCATCCCACAGCAGAAGATTGCCTTGCAGGTGCAAAAATAGTTTTCAGTCTGTCCAACAGAACCAGAACAGCCCTCTCTGGGTGTGTGTTAGAGCACACATTAGATGCATGCCAATTTCTAGGCAGCTTTGCTGCTATAGCTTTGCAGCAGAGCACTATTTTTCCTGCCTAGAAGCATAATCCGGGTGATGCTAAGGCAAAGCATATTCTTCTCCATGCCCTCATTTGTTCATAAAAGGTCACACTGATTCCAGCTGAAGGTCTGTTAAAAACGACAGAGAGATCTTCAGGCTGCACTGATCTGTGGATGCTGTCATCAGTAGACAAAAGCATAGAATGGAATGCTGTGGCCGGCATGTCCTGTGTTTGATCTGGACTGCGGCCTGAGCAGTGGGATATTCATTTGAACAGCCTTGCTGGGGAACGTACTGCAGAACGTCTCTTTTCTTCTGCATGTCTTCCCAAGCAACTGTGGACTTGAAATGGGGTCAGGCAGTCTTATATGAATCATCCAGAGCAGAACATAGCATCTACTGCTTTTGAGGGTGTACTAGTTCTGACATGCTTCATAGCTAGACACTTTGCTCAAGTGTATAGTGGAGGGCTGAAACTTGCAAATATTTATTGGGAGAGAGTACTGAAGGGCTACTGCTGAGCCACTACTGAGCTCTTCTGCCTGTCAGGAGAGTTTTTGTTGTAATACACTATTTGACATTTGCAACTCACCTATCTCATTGCAAACCTACTTGAAAATAAGAAAAACTGCCAGACCTTTCTGGCAGGTGTTGTGTAAATATTAGTGACTGGAGGTTCTCTTTGAGTATTTGCTCTCTTTAAAAAGTAAATTTTAAGACACATTTCCTTTCTCCATCTCTCAGCTGATTATGTGATCTTCTCTTCCACTTTCGCTTGTAACAGTTCCAAGCATCTTTTTTTCTCCCTAAGATCACAAGCTCAAATACTTGCACATGTGTTTCCTTAGAGCTTCAGCATACCTACCTGGCTATTGAAACTTATTTTTACTGACTTTTAGAGAGTATCTGCAATTGTAACCAAGTAGATAATAGAATCATAGAATTATAGAGTGACTTGGGTTGAAAGAGACCTTAAAGATCGTCTAGTTCCAATGCACCTGCCATGGGCAGGGACACCTTCCACTAGACCAGGTTGTTCAGAGCTCCATCCAAAAATTCCAGGGATGGGGCATCCACAGCTTTGGGAAACCTGTGCCAGTGCCTCATCACCCTCACAGTAAAGAATTTCTTCCTAATATCTTAATCTAAATCTACTCTCCTTCAGCTCAAGGCCATTCACCCTTGTCCTATCACGATGTGTCCTTGTGAAAAGTCCCTCTCTTGTCGATCTCTTGTCGCCTCCTTTGGTACTGAAAGGCCTTTGCAAGGTCTCCCTAAAGCCTTCTCTTCTCTGGGCTGAACATCTCCAACTCTTCTTAGCCTGTCTTCATTGTAGATGTGCTTTAGCTCTCTTCTCAGCTTCATGTCTCTCCTCTGGACTCATTCCAACTGGTCAACATATTTTCTATGTTGGGGGCCCTGGAGCTGAATGCAGCACTCCAGTGGGGTCTCATGAGAGCCGAGTCGATGGCAAGAATCACCTCCCACAGCTCCTGGTGATGCTGCCTTTGATGCAGCCCCGGACATGGTTGGCCTCCAGCCTCTCACCACAAGCACCCCCAAGTCCTTCTCTTCATGATCCATTCTCCACCCAGCTTGTACTTGGGATTGCTCCAACCCAGGTGTAGGACTTTGTATTTGGCCTTGTTGAACTTCATGGAGTTTGCACAGCCCCACCTTTCCAGCCTGTCCAGGTTCCTCTGGATGACATGCCTTCCCTCCAGTGTGTTGACAGCACCACACAGCTTGGTGTCAGTGACAAACTTGCTGAGGGTGCCCTTGATCCCACTGTCCATGTCACTGACAGAGATTTTAAACAGTGACAGTCTCAGTACTGGGCTCTGAGGAACAGCACTTGCCACTGGTCTCCTCTTGAGTTGTTGACTGCATGTCTTTGAGTGAGACCATCCAGCCAGTTTCTTATCCACCAACTGTTCCATCTGCATATCCATGTGTCTCCAGTTTAGAGACAAGGATGTTTTGCGGGATATTGTCAAATGCTTTGCACAAGTCCAGGTAGGTGGCTTCTGTTGCTCTTTCCTCAGCTTCCACTGCAGTAACCTCATCATAGAAGGCTACCAAATTTGTCAGACACCGTTTGCCTTCAGTGAAGCCATGTTGGCTGTCACCAATCACCTCATTATTTAGATGATGTACTGCTAACAGGAATAAAATGTTGAAATGCGCTACCTAAAAAGGTAAGAGCACAACCAGCCTTGTGGATGGATAACTACTAAAAATTAAAATGAGAGCATTTATGGAATTAGTATCTATGCTCTTGTTCACTGGTCCCTTTCTGACCATCACATCACAGTGACTGTATCGATCACACTGGCTTCTGCTTATTGCCTTTACACATTTGCATGCATTAAGTATCCATAAGTAAGGAGGAACTTTGACAAACTCTGCAGTCTGACCACTTACTACTGAATAACGGCTTATGGAGAAACCTGACAGGAAATGTAAAATGAAGACAGTGCTCTTCACCCTTCGTGTCTTGGTCTCTTGCAGTCTTAAGCAGTAATCTTAAACAGCCTTGATACTTTGAGACCTTTCTTGAATCTAAGCATAAAAGTACCTTTGGATTTTATCCTCCTTGCACCTGTTAAACAAGCTTCACACCTGTGGTTAGAAAAATTTCAAAACACCAGCTTAAATATATTCAAAACCAATTTGAGCTGCTTCTTGTGCGAACACTCTCCTTTTCCCCAAATAATTTTGTTCTTCCCCGGATGTTTAGCTCCTATCAGTTTATAGACAGTGAACATACTCTCTCCAGTCTTTGCTTCACTAAGCTGAACAACTCCAGTCCTTCAGATTGGAGGCAGGCCCCTCTCTATTCCTTCACCGTATTTGTTTCCAACTTAATTTTAGTCTACTTCGAGTTTTTTGCTGAGAACCAAACACAAGAGTTCATCATCATCCTTGTGCAGTGCTATTTTCTTGCTGTTAGTTGTCGACTTTCAGTTGTGGTTGTTTTATGTAGAGGACAGCTAAGACATTTTTGTGTCTGAAGAATCCTGCCAAGTTTAGCCCTGACACTATCGGCCTTCTGTGTTCACAAACAGAAAAATGCTAACTCCTCCAAATCATCTTTTCCTTCTATGGGACATTTCTGCAGATGAACAAGCACTGCAAGTGTTGGAGTCAGTAACATGCTCTTGCATTCATTATGTGTGCTGCTCGTTCCTGGGCACTTCAGAGCATCTGCACTGTGCTGCTCATATGTGAATTTTATTGGCCCTCTTCTGGTTTGGGAGCCCAGACATAGCCCTTGTCACAAGTTCTAATTTTGATCTGGAAAGGGTCTGGAGATGTGCTGCTTCTATGGCAGTTTGTGTCTTGTACATGACCTCTGGCTCAGGATCTTCCTGATAGCAGCACAGGAGCCTGCTGCCAAGCCATCTGGTTCGGTCTTCTTGGGCCATCTCTCGGAGGGACCCTTCTGGTGAGCTACACTGCAGAATGAACTCTGGATAAGGATAGTGCCTTGCATATTAACTTCTCTTCCCCTTCCTGTCCTCGACTGCTTCCTCCACGAGCGTCTTCCTGCTCTTCATTCCTTTGCTCTCCTGCACGTGCACAGGCTGGGCCGAAGTCCCAGTTGCAGGTGCATGGCAGAGCACTCACTGCCACTCTTTACAAACGACTTACTAGGTGACAAAAACGACATCTTAAAGGTCCCAGGATGTTTGTAGACAACATCAGCCAGTCAACCAAGGTAGGTATTGGACATTTGCTTTCTGAAAAATGGATCTCTGTCTCTCTCTCTCTCTGAGCATAAGTAGCAGGAATAGAAAGATGGTAATAAAAGAAGGCTCCACAGAGACCTTGTTTCAGTCTTCGAGTATGTAAAGGGGGTTATATGAAAAGATG
Organism: Oreocharis arfaki; assembly: GCA_013398015.1. Taxonomy (NCBI): domain Eukaryota; kingdom Metazoa; phylum Chordata; class Aves; order Passeriformes; family Paramythiidae; genus Oreocharis; species Oreocharis arfaki. The sequence continues at coordinate 344,564 of VZRR01007006.1, forward strand.
GGGTCAGACGTTTTGGTAGGGGCTGTAGCGATTGTGCAAGGGTTAACAGTTTTAAACTAAAAGAGTGTAGATTCAGACTAGATAAAAGGAAGGTATTTTTTATGTTGAGTGAAGCAGTGAAACACCCGAACAGGTTGCCCACAGAGGTGGTAGATGCCCCATCACTGGAAACATTCAAGGTCAGATTGGAAGGGGCTCTGAGAAACATGATTGAATTGAAGATGTCCCTGCTTATTGCAGGGAAGGTTGGACAAGATGAACTTTAAAGGTCCCTTCCAACTCAAACTCATCCATGATGCTGTGGTTTTATGATTTTATGATCATAGAATAGAAAGCATGTTTCCTTCAGTTGAATGTTGACAGGATTCTGTGTAGCTCTGGTGAATTACTAAATACACTCTTTTTGGAAAGGTGGGAATGCTGTGTTACAGATAATTCAGTATCTAATTCTAAAAGCTAAAGCCTGTATTTATTACCTTCAATTTTATGTATAGCCATCTGTCACCACTTCTTTAAAACTTGTTTTTCACAATGAGATATTCCCACCCTGCAAATCTTTCTGCTATTATGTTACACTGACATAGAACGAGTGATAGGTTGGCTGTTTATGTGTAATTTGGCCTGTGGGTGTTCAGTGTACATATATACAAGAGCAATTTGGTTAATGACTCATGGTTACTGCCCTTGTCTTTGACTATGCTTTTGCCCCAAGCAGATGGAGATTATCATGAATACTGCTTCAGAAAAAGATCCACCACCGCAGCTGCAGTAGTGGAAAAGGTTTATTCAAGTATTTATGTCCCAAATCCCGGAGTTTTATTTGCCATGTCTTACTGGCACATTAGCTACTGCAGTTGATAAGCTTCTCTCTTAAGACAGATGGAGAGAAAACTACATCCAAAAAGGGCCTGAAGAAGATCCGATAAACTGGAGATTCCATAAAAGCTTAGATTGTTTTTTACATGTAGAATATTTTAAGGTTCCTTGTTTCCAAGTGAGTGCTACTTTATGATGATGATGATGATGATAATGATGAACTTACTTTTATTGTGGAGACATGCAGAGTAGCCTCAAACCTTTATAGAGTTGTTCTTAGTTTGCTCATAATTAGAGATTTCTCGGATCAGTATTTTCTCCAAAATACTGATTTTCATACTACTTACCCTCTCCTTTGTTTTGAAGGAAACAGCATACAATTCCTGAGTTTCATGTGACAAATAAAATGCAAGCATGTTTTGAAAAGAGAAATGTTGTCCCAACTTAACTTACCATTCTTTTATGCTGCTTTGAGAATGAACTAACATGCTTCAGATCATGGGAACAAACAAAAAGCGTGGTGGCAGAGTAACAGCAGTGTTTGAAGTAAAGCTGTTTAGCACTTCCTCTCAAGGAACAATGCCCTTGTCTCATAAACTAAAACTACAGAGGGAGTAGCTGCACAGAAGGAAAATAAAACATGCCCATGGAAAATTGAAATATGCATTGTAACTTGGCAGGGTTTCTTTGTTTGTCTTTTATTGGCGGGTAATCTCTCAATTACTAGAACACACTTTCTGTCTCCAGCTGTGCCTCACCTTGTTTTGGCATGACCATAATTAGCATAGTTAATTACACAGTTCTGAGTTGAAGTTAAGTACTTAGGTCACGTTCAGCCACTGTCTTCACTTTCACCTCATGAATCCATTATTAGGGCAATAAAATTTCTTTGACTATAAATACAACTTTTATCTGTCTGCTTTTTCTTTATAAAATTAATTTGGTATTTGTATATTTATCTCATTTGAAGCTGTATTTATGGTAAATTGATCATTCTTTTCATGTCAGTTTCTGGTTATTCTCTTGTTATCAGATACTGCTATATTGTTGGCATGTGAATTTAAAGTCAAGCACTGTCTTCACTTTCTTTGCCAAAGACACTGTTTAGCAGAAAAGATGGTCAGGAAAGGAGTGGGGGAAAAGAGGGTGTTTTGGTCTGCAGTGGTAAAATCAGTCGAGTGTGAAGAATGGACTACTGTCTTAGCCCACTCATGAAAGGTGCAGGCAGCATTTAGCTTCTGAGGTAAATTCCTGTAAAGTTGCCATCTTGACATCCAACACTCATTCAAGGCCGGATAGGCTGACCCGATGGTCAAATTAGGTCTGCTGATTTAATTTGTAATGCACCAGGGGCCTGAGTGTTACCCCATGCCATTGGCTCCAGGGGAGATTTGTCACCCAATTTCAAAGAAAGTTCAAACTCTGCTTTGGGCTAATGGAGAAGTGTGTCAGACCAGAGACATCCTGACAACCCTTTACAGGTTGTCACTTTTCCCATACTCTGTTTTCTCTAAGTCCTGGTCCATAGGCACCACAACTTGGCAATACTTTTAACATTTATTACCAAGATGTTGCCTTAAAGCTCGTCACATTCTGGTGCAATTAAAGGTTTGGATCCTCCTGTCATTCAGCTCTGTGGGAAGTGTGATATTTCCTCGTTTCACACTAAGCTTAGTCACTCCTCAGACAGACAGGGAAAAGGGACATATGTTCAGCTCTGAGATAGCAGCCAGGGCTCCTCAGAGTCAGAGGGACAGATGGGCTGAGCCTCTGATGCTCTGTTCTGTCCTCTGAATGAGCTGAGTGTCCACAGCATATGCTTTGGGATGGAAGGCAGAACGTAAGTCAGCCTTGAGTCCAGCCTACTGTGGCCATTATTGTGTTCTCGCTTGCACATGGAAAAAAAGAGCCTAAGCTGTTGAGAGTTGCAACACTGGATTAGTTCCTCCAGCTCTAACCATTAACTTTTTACTTATTTCTCTGTTGCTGCTCAGAAGCCTGGCCAAAAATAGGAGTGCCAGTGCACTACGTTTTCTCTCTGTACTACTATATCTTCATGTGATAGTCCAAAGGAAAGGCAGATCATGGTGAATTGTTTCAGGGTTAGGTCTTCCAGCATTTTCCTTTCTCTTTGCTAAAGGCTGCTGTATATTGCACTGTGGGTCTTGCTTGGGAGTACTCTTGAAGTGGGTTCTGTGCACACAAGGCAGAGTCCTGCAGGGTGAACTACCACGTCCTTGGACTTTCTCTGTTGGCAGAATGGGTCGGTGCTGTTGGGACCAGGCTGCATATGATGAGAGCAGATCTTTGAACCTACCTCTTTCTAAGCGTCTTCTCACAACAGCTATAGTGAAATGTAGCTTTAATAAGCCATGTGGCAACTGTTGGGTTTTTAAGCCAGGTTTTAGGAGAGATTTGTGTCAGTTGCAAAGGATGGGTACAAATATCATACTTAATGACTGTGGTGTACAACTGATAACACAAAGCTGTGACTGAACACAGAGAGCTCTCACAAGAGAAATGAACCAAAAACTCTTGAAGCTGCCTGAGAATCCCACGATTCAGTGTAGCTGACAGATACAGCTTCCTCTGAGACAGGACTCAAAGCCTTGTCTAGAAACATCGACAAAGTGATTACAGAACATATCCTTAGATGTGACTACCCTATGTACAAGCAAAACGTTTATGACTGCTGCTGTACATGTGAACATTGAAACACATTTGTCCAAGGGTGTTACAAGACTTTTAAGCTGTAGATAGTGTTGCCATTCAGGATGGAGGGATTTTTGTGAAAATCTCACACCTGTTTTAGAGGTTTGATTATCAGTGTTATGTCCCAGCTCACAAAATTATTCTGCTCTAAATCTCATCAGAGATTTTTCAAAGATGGCTTCTAAAACAGTTGCAGTTATGTTGTCATAACTCATTAGCCTGATTAAGTGCACAGCACATGACTCTGCCAGGTTTGTCATGGACTTCAGGTATTTATGAGGGTCAGACTTCCAATATCTGTATTTATATTTTTAAACTTACCCTTCTTTCTTTTTTCCTCAAGCTCTTGAAGCCAATGGGACTCTACTTTTGACTTTTTGAAATAGCTAATAAATGTATATGCTACAGAAAGTATTAGGCTGTGATTCAATGCTGTGGGTAGATAGTATAACTTATCCAAAGATAATCACCTGAGAAAATGATGGGAATGTGCATTATTTTAGGATGGCTAGTGAGCCTATTAGGTAACAGTTCATGAGAGGAGAGGTGGAAGAGATTGACTCAGTTTAGTTCTGCAAGACTCTTCCTTATCCAAGCTAGAAATGATTGGCAGCAGCTGTTCCATGTTGTTCTCATGATCACACAGCCAGAAAGAAAAGCTCAGGCTCTGTTGCTTCCATTGCACTGTGTGGACTCTTGAGGCTTTTCAGAAGTTGGTTTCAGAGGCAGACCTTGCAAAGCCTGGCAGAATCCACTCAGAAAATGACTGCAGAAAGAAGAAGCACATCTGTCTTGTCTTGGGCCTGGTCCCTGACAGCTTGTGGTCTATTTGCTGCATGCTTCTTGCAGTGGATATGTGGCTGGAGTTCTCCCAAGCACGTTTCTGAGCTTAGGGAGACGATGACTTAAAGTCAGGATATCTAAATCAGTGCTGGGTATTCATTGCTACATGATGTGGTTTATACCAGTGGGACTTCACATGTGAAAGCAGTTTGATGTGTCATTAGATGTTCTGCTGCAAAAAATATTTGCTATTGAGAGACCAGATTTTCAAATTCTTTTCCCCAGCAACTCTGCAAGGTCTTAATTCAGAATAATTTTGGATCCTCAAACTGTCCATTACAGATACTAATTATGTTTGGTTGCTTAAGGAGTGAAGGAGGATTTAATCAGACGTATTTTCTTTTTTATGTTATCAAAAGAACTTCTCTAAAAGATGTATGCTTACATTTTCTAGTGAAAATATTTACGTTGTTTTGTGTGTTACTAAGAAAGTCAGCCTTTGTCTTGTTTAATTATGAAAAACACTGCTAGGATGAAAATATGCAGACTATGTGGATCTTGTTACCACAGCTTATACCTGGGATTCCCAGCCATGGAAAACCAGTTATCTCAAAGCTGGCAGCTAAGTAGGCAGCTGGTCTTCAGAAAATACAGAGCTGGTGCAGCTCGTGTGATAATGGCATCCAGACTCAAACAGAAGGGACCACTCCTGTGCACTGCTTGCAGACTGGAATGATCTAATTTTCACAGTCCATAAGCATCAGCTGAAAATTATAGCTAGTGGATAAGCCCTCTGCAACTTATAGTCACTTGTCTGCCTCAAATTCAGTGGGGAAGAAAAAAAAAAAGACAGCAAATCTCCCCACACCTTCTAAAGGAGTAGAGGTATCTGAAAATTTGACTGAATCACTATCATGGTAGGATCACCCAACAGAGCTAGTGAGAAAGTGAGTTGGCTCATGTTTTCATCTGGAGACCTTGCAGCCTGGGAAGGAGGCTTTGGTGCTGCCCTTGCCTGCAGACCTGGGTGGCTTCATAATGCAATCAGAGCTGCTGCCCAGCAGGGACTGAGAGCAGCCCTTGGGGTACTGGCTTGTCCCTATTTGCAGACTGGGCTGTGGGTAAGGGCTTGTACCCAGGGAAGCCTTGTGCCACTGCCTCCTCTTGAAACTGCTCTTATCCCATTGGGATATGGCTTGACTCTGTTGCTGCGTCTCAGCCACGTTGGCTGTGTGTTTCCCTGCAGTAGTTGTCTGAGACGAAGTGAATATAATTCAATAATTACTGCAGCTGTTTAAGATGCTTGGTGAGTAGAGAAGGAAAGTTAAGAGGTGAAGATATTTCTTTTTGGAAGATTTATAATTGTGGGCTTTTTCTCTCTATTTTGCTACCATATGAAGAAATGAAGAAGCAGAAGAGAGTCTAGCTCAGGCTGTGATAAAGAGGTATTTGTTTCCTCACCCAGCAATGTTGATTGAGCTGGAGACAGGGAAGTGTATTTATTTCCACACTGCTGTTCCAAATCAGTGCCACCTGCCAGAGGAGTGGACTCTGATAGATTCCTGTAATGCCATAAGACACCAGTGTTATATTGGTTTTGTAGCCTTTTCTGTTGAAAAATCATCACCATGGTGAATGTTTTTCATTGGCGGAGAAAATAGGCAGATACTCTCCCGTGTTGTGAGGCCAGATAGGCTGAAGTAGAAATGGCCAGACTTAGTGTAGAGAGGATGCAGTTCCTTGGACCAAAATGCTGCAGCTATGTAATGCAGACTACAGGGTGCTACGTGCTGGACAGTGATGTGTTGGGCTTGACTGAGCACTGTGAGCACCTGCTAGACTTCAAACTGTGTATGGAAGTACTGCCAATCAAAGTAAACGTCTATTCTGATCTCCATTAGATTTGGAGTTTAATTTACTGCAGTAACGGATAGTAGGAGCGGATCTTTCAAAACCCATTATACTTAAGTCCTGAACATTGTTACCAAAAATGTTCCCCCATCCACAAGCAGTTGGGTTGGATGTTTGTATTGCTTCACTCTTGAGCTGGTAAAGTCAAATTGCTATTTAGACTATATTCTTCCCCAGAGAAAGATGTTTTTGAAGACCTGTCTTTTTAAAGCACTGACCTGATATTACTCTGCACCTGTGCTGACAATTCTCAGTAAAAATCATACTGATGGAACATACTACATGGAACTGGGTGATTTTTTTTTCTCGATTAATGCATTTATTTGAAAGTGATTTTCACTAGGGACTGGACAAATAAAATTATATGAGCCAAACCTTTCTCAGAAGGAACAAAAGTTTTCAAAAAGGTTTTGCGGGTGACCTATATTAAAACAAACAGATTTAATTAGGGTTAATTATTCAGAACATACCTGCTTATCTCCACTATCTAGAAAGCTGAACAGAAACTAAAGGCCCTGTAGAAAAATACGAAGCATGGAAGAGGGCGATCTGAAAACTGTCTACACTGTAATGTTAAACAAACAAAGGACGTATCGCTGCAGGCTACAGAACATATACGGAATTTATGGAGAGGTTTTCAAAAGCAGGAAGCTACTGGAGATTGAGTTTCTGTAAAACCAAGTTCCTGGTAAGATCTATTAAGAAACTCACTGTGAGAGCTGAGTGTGGCTGGAAAATCACTGCTTGTTGCTCTCCCTGGGTTGTCTCCAGGTCAGAGTACATTTCCTGAACTCCTGAGGTCTATGCCCTGTACCCTGACCCGCAGGGCTGCTGAGTCTCCATTTCCTGTTCTGTTGTCTGACCAGATTCAAAAGGACCCATGAAGGAAACATAGCAACACTTGGGACTCCACAGTATTCAGTTGCTGCAGTCTGATTTCCCTCTTTGCTGTCATCTTAGAAAATGTTCAGACTGAAAATATAGCTCTTAAGCTCTTGGGGCTGTTTGGAAATACATTGCTGGTGTTCTTGGTGCCTTTTTTTACTCTAACACCTTCAGATCTCATGGAATTTCTAAGAGTTTGCTCTTGTTCAGGCCAAAAGCAGAATTTGAGCTTCAAATTTCCTCTGAGCCAGAGATACCTGGTTGCAGACAAATCTGCTTAACATCTTGTGCGTTGGAATGGAAAGTGAGACTATTTTCCCTGCAAACAGCTTTGCTTATTATTCTGTGCTCCAAAGCTATTTCTGCCAGTGTAAAATGGTCGAACAAACATAGTAGCATCTCCTCTCATTTTGCACAGAATGGAATTAGCAAGAAAAGTTCAGAGCAAGGAAGAGTCTGTGAATCCAGTGCATTTCACTTCGTTTGTTCAACCTCTCTTTACGTTGGAGTGCAGTTGATCCGATATCTTGTGTCTTTAGTCTATGTGTTTTTTTAAACCAAGAATATGCTTCTACTTATCCTTAAGTGTACTTTCATGCAGTTCAGATACTCTCCATTTTTTGGTCCCTGCTGCAAAGCTGTTGCAGGGAGCCAAGTTTCTATTCCATGGTGAAACAGTCTCCTGCAGCATTTGCTAAACATTTGCTCATATCCTGAACAGATTTCTTCCACCACATACTATTCTTAGTGTCATTGTTCTGTGATAGCATTCCCTTACTTTAAGCCACGTTCTCACTAGGGAAAACAGATCAGAGTGATCTGAATGTCTGTGATGAGTTTCCTCATGGATATAGATGTGTCCAGGTGTATCCCTTCGGCACGGGAAAGCTGTGCTTTGCAGGGAGCATACCACTCCAGTCCATTCTGCAGTCAAAAGTGGGGATGGGTATGGCTGGTGACAGTAGGTAGGTCTTCTCTTCCTTGAGATTGAGGAATAGGTGCTTTTGCCAGGGGTCAGTACCTGCATCTGCTAACTTGCATTATGGGGAGGGATAGCCACTGCGCAGAGAGGTGAAATAGGGATGACCTTCTGTGTTTGCATTGGCACACTTCAGCCAGATGGATAAATAGCAGTCACACAGCCTGCCTGTATAAGACATGCTTGTAGCATTTTCCATCTACTTTTCACTCCTACACAGAAACTAGTAACCTCACAGTCCTTGTATATGTAACACAGCCTGGGAGAGGAAGGATCTAATGCATGAAAATGTAGCTCCTCACAGCAGTGGGTGATACATAGAGAAAATACTAGAGTGCAATTGCCCACCAACGGGGAAGCAGTAGGAGTAGGTTAGCTGCTGAGAGAGGGCTGCAGACAGGAGTTCAGAGAGAGAACGAGGATGGAATTGCACTTGTCATCTGTAAAGACGCTGCGGCCCTGTTAGCAAAAGCTGGGAGGACGCCTGTGATAGAAGAAGGAGTGATGATTATGCTGCTGATGAAAAGCTAATAGATAACACCTGCGCATTAGTGAATATGGATAGTAAAAAAACCTGTTTTCTGCATAATGTGGTGGTGAACTGATGGGACTCCAGCCCTACTATTTTTTCCCAATTTTGTCACATTTCAAAGCTTCAAACATGGTTCAAATTGCCAAAATGTTGTGAAACTGGTTTTAAGCCACTGAGAGATCAAGGAGGGTGAAAAAGTTCAGAAATGCTAAGATTTTAGTAGTGTTTTAATGTCTGTGGGGTGTAGTATAGTTGACTTTTCCAACTACTTCATGATAACCATAAGGACTAGAATTGTTTTATTTCCTAATGGAAGCATGGAAAGGGTGGGGTTGGAAGGGACTACAGTGGGTCACTTTGTCCAACCTCCCTGCTCAAGCCAGGTCATCCTAGAGCACATGGCACAGGATTGTGTTTCTGGAATATCTCCAGTGAGGAAGACTCCACATCTCTGAGCAGCCTGTTCTAGTGCTCAGTCATTCACATAGTAAAGAAGTTCTTCCCCAAGTTCAGGTGAAACTTCCTGTGTGTCAATGTCTGCTCGTTGCTTCAAGCTGCCTGTAGAAATCCTCGCCCACTTGTATCCTGATCAGGTGGCCTGCAGCAAACACCCACAACAATGTCACTCTGATCTGCCCTTTAATCCTGACCCATAAGCTCTCGATTCTCTCATCATCCACCCCAGACAGAGCTTGGTATATTCCAAATGTTTCCTTACATAGAGGGAAGCTCCACCAATGCACCTTCCTGGTCTCTTTCATAAGCAACGTGTGGCCCTTCACATCAACATTTCAGTCATGCAAGGCATCCCACCAAGTCTTTGTAGCCTTACCTCTGCCAAGCCTGTCTATGTCCACGTCCGCCTTCAAATCTAGTTTAAAGCTCTCTCAGTGAGCCCTGCTAAATCCTGAGCTAAGATTCCCTCCTTAAGGCAGGTGCACCCTATTTATTGCCAGCACGCTCGGTGTCACATAATCTGACTTGTGGTAAAACCCTCAGAACTCCACTGGTCACACCAGTTTCAAAGCCAGGTGTTCATCTGCCTTGTTTTCCAGTTTCTTGCCCCATCAATCCCTGAAACTGTCAGGATAGAAGAGCTCCAGACCCCTTGACCAGCTGTCCCCAAGGCCCTGAGGTCCCTTTCAATCATGTGCACCCTTGTTGTTGGGACTTGGTCATTACCCACCTGGAAAACCAGCCGTGGGTAATCATCAGTGGGCTGTACCAGGCTGGGAAGTGTCTTTATGATGACCCTTACCCACACCCCAGAGAGGCAACGCACCTCCCTGTAGATTGGATCCACTTGGCATGTCAGGCCCTCCACTCCTCTCAAAAGGGAGTCACCAGTGACTACTACTCTTCCTTTTCTTAACTAAGGAGGTTGTGATGTGGGGGGTTAGCTGCTCTGCCAGTCAGCCTCATCAGCCTGGATGGACTTTCACCCACATTCCCATTTCTCTGGTCCACATTTCCCTGGTTCTCAGATTCCAGGGCCTCGTATCTATTGCATATGGGCACGTGAGGAGGTGAGAGAGGTCAGGAGGGGTTTCACCTTCCCCCCAAGCAGAAACCCATTTTCACTCCCCTCCATCCCGAGGGTCCCTTCCTTGTGGCTGGTGGTTGGGGCTGTGGGGCTCCATTCCTTCTTGAGAATTGGATGTCAGGTCTGTTAGTCTGAGGCATGGCACAGTGCAGCTCTACCAGCCAATCTCTTCCTCAGAGTCCCTCGTACTCAGTCTTTTTACTTCATGTGTCAGCTCTGCCACCAGGCCGAGCAGATCTTTGCACCTCACACAGCTGTTCTCCCTGCTGCCCTCCAGCAGCAGCACCAGGCTCTGGCACTCCCTGCAGCCTGGGATCTGGACCACTGCAAGCTTTTTTGGGTGCTCCATCTGGGCCACCACATTCTTTGTGGTGCACACAGAGGAAATAGCTTTTTTCCAAGGTGACACCATACCTGAGCCCTCTTGGTGAGGATGCTGCCCTCCAGCTGAGCTAAGTGCGTGAACTGGCAGTGCCTCAGTGCCTGTCCTGCTCATGCTGCCTGCACAAACTACAACCCCGTGTCCTGGCTGATGCGCCATCCCCTGTTTGCCCACTTTATTCATTTAGTATGGTCCCAGTGTGTGGTAGGACTGATGAATGTTGACTGAATCTGAACAAAGTGGCAGGCTGACTGTAGTCAATGGTCAGAGAGTTCTGTCAATTTATTGCTTTCATAACCATTCCAAGCAAAGACATTATGAACAAAACCTCTTGCACAACTTTCTAAAGGGTTTAAAAGAGATGAAAAAAATTTTACTATTTCTTCAATAAATTGCTCATATCCTTCCCACAAAATGTGTCCTTGCAGTTGCATTCTTTCAAGTAGTAGTACCTCAGCCTTTAAAGATTTTTGAACGTGTATGAGTAGGTCCTTACAAGTCAGGCTCCTTTTATTCCCTGTCTTGTGGACACACACATGATCACTCATGAAAACCTGTGGGCTCCTGTGGCTGTCCTGCCTTTCTAAACACAAATGTGTGTGGCTTTTCTCATGACAATTGAGTAAGTAATTAGAATGTATTTCCATTTTGGGTATGGGTCGCATTTTAGGAGCTCCACACAGATATGAAAGCCCAATCTCAAAAAGTGAGGTGGAAAGTTCTGAGTCATGTTCTTTGCTAAAAGTATTTTGCAGCTTTACATTTGAATTAAGATTCTTTAAAAATTCAGAAGGAATTTTCATCTGATTGTGAATTTATTTGAGCCCTAATGTTTTGTGCTCCTGGAAAGCAAAAACTTTGAACTTCTTTCAGTACAAAGAAAAAAAACTGTAAAAGCCTCAGTGGGGAAAAAAAAAAAAAAAAAGTGAAACAGGCTACTGGGTCATCGCAGTATTTTTATAAAATTTGGAATATTTAATGCACAGAAGTGAAAGTCACTTGATATCATGCTTTTGAAAAGAAAATTGCTCTGGAGTATTTTGCAACCATCAACGCTGACAACAGCATCTTCTCAGAGAATGGGCTTTATCAGCTGTGAGGTGGTGAGAGAGTACAGCTGACTTACAATAAAGCAGACATAGTGTGAGTCTGTGTGGCGCTTGTACTGCCTGAGATGTAGCAATGGTTTTTTAAAGTCCATTCCTTCTGTTTGCATCACAGAATCACAGAATCAAAGCACTCTGTTTCCTTTACCTTAAATTAATAAATAAGCTTTGCATTTCTGTTGGCTAATTCTTATTCAGAGAAAGTCAGTCCTACTTCTTCCAGAAATTTTAGAGAAATAGGATCTGGTTCCTCCTGCTAGCCATGTAGGATTTTGTGTAGGCCCAGTTACCTATTCGTGATCTAAGTGTAAGTAAGAAAATACTTAAGAATGTGAAATAATGCTCAAGACACTGGCACTCCTAGATAAATCTGAAGTACCAGTCTGAATAATTCTGCTCTCTCAGAATCAGAACTAGTGAGGTTTTTGCTGCTCTTGGGAGAGGACTTAACCCAAGAAGGAAGCCTTAGTATGGTCTGTCAGCAATACATTAAGATCACAGAATGATAGAATTAACTAAGTTGAAAAAGATCCTCAAGTCCAATGTTTGACCTAACACCACCGTATCAACCAGACCATGGCACTAAATGCTGCATCCAGTCTTTTCCTGAATACCTCCAGGGAGGGTGACCCTGGGAAGCCCATTCCAATGTCCAGTCACTCCTTCTGTAAAGAACTTCTTCTTAATGACCAGCCTAATGTTCCCCTGGCACAGTGTAAGGCTGTGTCCTCTTTTCCTGTCACTGGTTGCTGGGAGAAGAGACCGACCTCACCCAGCTACAACCTCTTCCCAGGAAGTTGAAGAGAATGATAAGGTCCCCCGAGTCTCCTCCAGGTTAAACACCCCCAGCTCGCTCAGCCACTGCTCAGAGGGCTTGTGTTCTAGACCCTTCACCAACCTTGTTGTCCTTCTCTGGACATGCTGCAGCATCTCAACATCCTTCTGGTGGGCCCAGAACTGGACAAAGAACTCTTAAGTGTAGTCTCATCGGTGCTGAGTACAGGGGGACAATCACTGCCCTGGTCCTGCTGGCCGCACTACTCCTGATACAGGTCAGGACGCCATTGGCCTTCTTGGCCACTTGGGCACACTCCTGGCTCCTCAGTCAGTACCTCCAGGCCCCTTTCTGCCGGGCTGCTGCCCGGCTGCTCTGTCCCCAGCCTGTAGTGCTGCCTGGCGATGCTGTGACCCAAGGGAAGGACCAGCACTTGGTCTTGCTAAACCTCCTCGTGTCATTGGGTTTGTCCCATTGATCCAGCCTGTCCAGGTCCCTCTGCAGAGCCCTCCTGCCCTCCAGCAGATTGACAGTCACACTCAACTTGGTGTCATCTGCAAGTTTGCTAATGATAGACTGGTCCCTGGGGGACACCACTGGTGGCTGGCCAATAGCTGGATGCAACACGGTTCACCACCACTCTCTGGTCGTGGGCATCCAGACCGTTCTCAACCCAGCAAAGAGTGCACCTGTCCAAGCTGTGGGCTGCTGGCTTTTCCAGGAGTGTGTAATGGGAGATGGTGTAAAAGGCTTTGCTGAAGTCCGGGTAGACAACACCCACAGCCTTTCCCACATCCATCAGGCAGGTCACCTGGTCATAAAAGGAGAGCAGGTTGGTGAGGCAGAACCTCTCCCTCCTAAATCCATGCTGGCTGGGTCTGATCCCTCAGCTGTCCTGTAGATGCCAAGTAATCATACTCAGGATGATCTGTTCCGTAACCTTTCTGAGAACCAAAGCCAGGCTGACAAGCCTGTAGTTTCCCCAATCCTTCTTCTGGCCCTCCTTATGGATGAGTGTCACACTGGCCAGTTTCCAGTCATCTGGGACCTCCCTAATTAGCCAGGACTTATGATAAATGATGCAGGCTGCCTCAGTGAGACGTTCTGCCAGTTCCCTCATCAACCTAGGATGGATCCTATCTGGTCCCACAGGCTTGTGAGCATCTAAGTGGCTCTGCTTTCTCCTGCATTACAGGGGGCTATTCTGCTCCCTATCCCCATCTACCATCTCAGGGGGCCAGTTGTCCTGATTTCCTCTAGTATTTTCACTGTTCTATGTCTGTCAAGTTTGGTAAAATCTGAGGTAATGTCCAGCACTTAAGGTTCATTTTGGAAACCTGGTGACCACTTCAGCTCTGCCTCTTTTTCCTAGCACTGGGAGCCTGTGCACTGTGCATCCTTCCCACCCCTTGCACTCCTGCAGATGGGAAAGCAAAAGTGCTTTCTCACTGCTATGTGCTGTAGAAGGAACCCTGGTGGTAAAGGTCTATTCAGTGATTTTTCAGGAACTTAACTGAAGGTTTTCCTCAGTTCAAATTGAGGAACAGCTGGTGCCCATGGTGACATGAGTGTGAGCCAACTGCTGTATAGAAAGGAATATAAGAGCAAACTTATATTCATGTGAAATCTTATGTAGTAGTCACTCTAAATGTCCAGGTATCTTTTTTGGTTTTGTTAATTTTATGTTTTGTAAACAACCACAGGACAGGTCACAGTTTCATTACCCTGTGCTGTGTGCAAGACAAAAGTAGGAATAAGGAGGTTGACACAGGTAAGAAAGACACTGATTCGATACCACTAAGAGGTAAGAAATAATGGTGTAAGTCCTGGAGTGAGCTGTTAGTCAGAGCTGAATTAGTGGACAGAGGGGAAATGAGTTATTACTTCATAAATATTTCAAAATGCTTGATAAATTGCTTTTTAATGTATCTCAACACTTGCATATCGTTTTGGAGAGAGACTCTCCTTAAAACAGTAACGGTCAATAACAAACATCCTGGGTTTTTTGCTGCATTTGGTTGATGAGGTTAAAGAGGCTGGTATCTATGAGCAGCATTGATCTGACCCCAAAAAACAGAAATGCTGAAGTGAATGTGAGTAAATGATTATGTACCAGAAACAACCTTCATCTCTCACTTCTTTAGTCACTTTACACTCAGTAGCTCGATTTCAAGCATATTGTCTTTTGTTACTTTTTGTCTGGTTAAGTTTAGCTATATAATAAGTCTTTCTTTGTTAAGGTTCTGGAAAATCAAGTGAAAGTTCTCTTTTCTTCCATCTAATATTTTTTCAAAGGGGGAAAAGAAAGAAAAGTAGGTATTTTATTCAGGACTTGAGTGTGTGTCACAGCATTTATTAGTCCAAAGTAACTAACTGATATTCTGGAACTGTATTCAGAATTTTTCGTGAAGAAAAAATCTTCAGAAAAGCTGTTGCCTCCTCTCTTTATTCTCTTTCTTTGTTGTAGATTTGAGTATGATCTTGATCTCAAATTGTGTAGCAAATACGAATGCGATGTATTCATATTGTAGACAAATTCCCCAAATCTTCCTGAAGTAGACAACCCAGAGATTCATGCCTATTTTCCTTGCTTATTGAATGATAAAAGAAGAGTGATTGTCTTTCTCTGTATTTTCTGATTTGCTGTGAATTAGAAAGACTTAACCTTGCCAGAGTTCACAGGTCAGGATACACATAAGAAAAATTTTCTTTACAGCAGTTGTCGTATTACTAGATGTATGTAAGAAACCCATCCCTTATTAGGTGAGATTTTCTGGATAATCGTATGCAAGAGGCATGCCTAAATCATTGAAAAATTAGATGATTTGGATTGGAAAAGGTCGTTAAGATCATTGAATCCAGCTGTAAGTCTGGTGCTGCCAAGTCCACTGCTATGCCATGTCCTAGGTGCCATATCCACTCATCTTCTAAATACCTTCATGTATGCTGACCCAGCCACTTTTCTGTGGCTTTTGTTCCAAGGGTTTACAGTCCTTTCTGTGAAGTCTGACTTGGTTTTAAAAACCACACATTTAATGTGTATCAACGGATCACCTAAAACCCCACACATTTAATGTGTTGACGATGATACATTATGAAGAGGGATTTTAAATGATCAGTTTTAGGAAGGACAAGTGAGTGATGTCCAGGACTTTTTATACCACTTGCAACTGCCTTTCATTTCCCTTTGTTTGAGGAATCTGTTGCTGGAAGATTTCACTAGTGATAGCTGATACAGTGAAAACAAAGTAGTGGATGACAGTTCTTGGTGGTACCCACCCAGGGGCAGACAGAAGTGCTTCTTGACTGGTCAGTGTGGGACCAGCAACCTCCATGCAGCTCACATTTGGTATTAATCATGTGAGTAGAAAAATGGTTGTGATTTACCTTAAGAGTTGCCAACTCATCCTAGCTGTGGATTTTGTATATGAGAATATTTATTTTAGCTATTCCCTCACTAACTTTCCCCTTCATTGGGACCTCTAAATATGACCTAGACACAGGAAAATGCCTGAGGGGTGGTTTATTCATTGAGGCTCCTAGAACTACTTCCCTTGAATAGAAAGTCCTTAGTGGTCCTTGAAACTCTAGCTGGCCTTTAGGTGTCTCCTTCAGGGAAATTGTGATGGATTTTAAGATTATCCTTGAATTAAGGGGTGTGTCACCTGGGTAGATAAGAACAAGCCTCTGAAATGGTGCTGCTCAAGGCCTGGATGCTCGGTGTCAATTATTTTCCTGAGTGATTTGTGAACACTTGGCCTGAATCCAGTTTCTGTGCTCCATAATGCAACTCAGGTCAGCTGCAGGTATCCTGAAAATAAAGGTCACAGTAGAAAGACTGTGGTACAGATGTGTAAACAAACAGAATAATAACAAATTTGAATCCCTGAGTTTTATTTAACTATTCTCCAGAAGCCTCATCCCATCCATGTTCTGTTCAGTGATTATACTGAACCCTAACATAACCTTTTGTTGATAGTTTCATTGCCTAAAATATTAAGAAATACAAAATTTCTTGGCAATGAGCAATTTAAAATTTCAAGAGATGACTGGATCTGGTGCTGGGTGATGTGGTTTAGTGGTTTAGAGGTTACAGTGGTAGTGCTGGGTTGGCAGTTGGACTGGATGATCTTGAAGGTCTTCTCCAACTTTAATGATTCTATGATTCTATTTATAAATAGAAAATCTTCTTTCCTTCGGTAAAGAACAGCATCGGCTAACATCCTACTGTGTTAAATATCCCACAGCCTTCAAATACTGTTCCTTGATCAAATTTATTTGTTTTTCAGTGAAGTAAGCATTACAAAAAGGTTTTTTTTTCTGTTGATGATGCTTTTACTTTGGGCCCAGTAATGAAAGAATTCGTTGGAATGATAAATGTTAGTATTATCAGCTTATTAGCATGTCAAGCTTCCAGTGTGAATTGGAATTTTCATTGTTAGTCTGAATAATGCTAAATACCATACAGTGTTTAAGGAGACCATAATAGATGAAATTTTACATCCAGTCATATTTACAAAATAAATAGCATTTAAGTAATGAAAGATGACAAACTGGTGATATAAAGGGAATTTTAAATAAAATACTTCTTTAAGAGTTTTACTGATTCATGTTGCCTTCTGAGAAATGTTTTATAGCTTCTTCTATGGAAACATTATGTAGTAGCTCTTACCTGTGAATGCAGAGTAAAGACTCTGGGCACAACAAAGAAAGAATGGGTTTGGTCATCACCCCTGGGAACCAAGAGTCCTTTGTCTGACCTACAAAGGCTCTAAATGCTTCTTTGAGCAAAGCACGCATACTCACATCTGTCAAGAGCTTAAGCATGTAAAAGATTTAAATTTGTTAGCACTTGAGTTATTCCATTAAATGCAATTTCTCTTTCTGGAAAACACTTTTAGGGAACACTAGTGCAAATTTTGGCCAAAATATTTTTTCATAATTTAGGGGACGATTTCTCATAAAAAGGAGATTGTGAAAGCTATATATTCAGTTGCCCCATTAACAAAAATTTTCACTTTTTTCCTCTCTTGGCAGTTCCAGTCATGAACTGCCATCCACTGGGGCTTTTTTCACTGTGGCACCTATCACTACTGACACAAAATCTTTCAGCAAGAGATTTCACAAGCAAATGGAAATGGAAAGCAGATGCAAGTTGTATAAAATCCAGGATTTTCATTGTCAAAATCTGCCAATATTGCTTGTGTTATTTGCTAAAAGTGAAGTGTATATTTTTTCTCCTTCTAATAAAGATCTGTATTTCTTTATATAAACTGTTTTTTATGAAATTATCACTGGGTCAAAAAAGGGAGATTCAACAAAAATGCTTTTATTAAAAGCTTAGATGAAGGTATAATTTTAAAGAACAAAAAAAAAAGCAACTATGTCCTCTGAAATGCTTGAGATTCAAAGAACTACTTAGATAAGGAGCCTGACAACAAGCTCTGCTGCAATCTGTGCACAGAAGTTGCAGCTGCAGGAGAACCTGCTGGCAGTGGCTACCTCATGCAGTTCTCCGCGGGGAAGTTCTCTGTGACAAGATTTGAGCAGGGGAGCAATGTTAACTCTGAATTTATCTCTGCATTTAAATGGGCTTAATTCATGTTGTGGGAAAAGAACAAACTAAGCATCTTCATGAAAAGCAAAAGAGTAAAAAATGTTGTTTGCTTTTTTATTTTCCATCTCACCTGTAAAATCTGTAAATGGATGGCTAATTTAATTTTACTTTACTTCCTTTTCTTCACATAGATGCTGCACCTCTTTGCAAACCATCTTCCACTGAACGACACATTTTGCTTATATATGTGATTCAACTCAGTTTGTAGTTCTAAAACCTCTTGATCATGTGTAACACATTACTGGAAGTTTACCACTTGCAAAAGGCAAGTTTGTTCAACTCCCAGGTTGGATGATAAAGTGAAAATGTTTTCAGAACTAGGTGACATGGTATAATAATATGTAAGTACTTTATTTTTTTGTGGAGAAATGAGTTATTTCAGTGTCATTGCAATGGACATCAAGTGAGATCAGAATGGATTAAGTTGTCTTTTGGTCAAAGGTTTTGTCAACTTTATCAGGAATTTATAGACAGCACTGATTTTTAGTGGGAACAGCACTGTTTCTCAAAATTATTATGATTCCTTTCCATGGCAGGAGGGTTGGAACTAAAGATGACTTTAAGGCTTCCTTCCAACCTAAAGCATTCTGTGGTTCTGTGGCTTTGTATCATGTGAAAATAACATGGGAAAAAAATGAAAAGAGTGCTCTGAAAATTGCTCCAACAGACTGTGCAGAAATCAACAGTTTTGATCTCTGTGAAGCTCATGAAAGTGTTTATTTCAAAGCTGGCACCTGTAGTGTAGAATTGCATTTGGGTTTTCCGTCTCACGAAATTCAGGTGAGATTCACGCCACCAGAAAACTTGTAAAATTTAAGCAACAAGTAAATGTAGTTGGGACCCTTCTTAGTCTTTTCCCTCCAGGAATATGCTTTTTGCCACACTTTGACACATGTGGACGTCTATCCTAACCTTTCTATCCCAGAGCTGGAGTCTTTTGCTATCAGTCCATCAGAGGAAAAGATGCTAGGCACTCTATGTCTCAGTTCTCCTCTTTGTCCAGATATTTCTAAAGTTTTCTGTCTATACCACCCTGTGCCAGAAACAGGAGGGATTGTGCCAGTTATCAATACAGAAAAGAGATTCCTTGTTGCGGTAGGACATTGCTTGAGGAAACAAGAGAAGGAAGAAAAAGAGTTTGAAAATCTGAAAAGCAACCTAAGCAAAATAGTTCCCCAGAACAGTAATTGAAACAAATGGAGACTTCACTCATAGACAGTAGAAATAAAAACACACTTTGATCTGTCCTGAAATGCATCTTCTCATTTGACATTCTCATCTGGGCAAAGATGAGGTAGTTCAGACATTTTGAAAGACCTGACTGTATTTCCTGTGTAAACAGATGCTGCCCCATGCTCTAATAGTCCTTGATAACTTTCCTCTCTAGGACTTCTGCTTGTATTATTGTGCTTTGCTGTCTGTCACAAAAATATTTCACAGTGTTGGTCTGTTTTTCCCCAGGTTGCCTTAATGACAGTACCTCTTAAGTATTAAAAGCTACAAAGTCAGGCTTCATCTACCACTGAGTGCCTGTAAGGCATTGGGAAAGAAACACTTTGAAATTGTGAATCTGGATGAAAGATATGGTAAAGAAAGATATGTCTTTCTGTGCATGCCTGTAAGTAAGCAAAGGCTAAAGGCAGATGAAATCAAGAAGTCTTAACATGGGGTATAATCTGCTTTCTAGTAAGTTGAAGATTAAAGCTGTTGTAGATTAAAGCTATTGTAGCAATACTGTACAGCATGATTTATTCCCTCCCTCTCTAACCCCAGGCACAAGGAAAAGTACTTTTTCAGTTACAAAAAGCTGGAAAACAATGATGAAATGATCAATGGAGAAAGGTTGAAGTTTCCTATTTGTGGTCTTAAAACACAAAACTGCAACCTTCACATACCAAAATAGTGTTGTGTTGATACATCTCAAGCCAGCCAGTAATTGGTTGTTTGTAGACATAATCTGATCACAGTAATTGAGGATATTTGGATTGTAAATACACACCACCAGAAAAAGACATTAGGAAGCAATCAGAAAGACTGTGGTAGTAAATTAACATCTGCTGTACTGCTAGACTGTAAAGCTCTTGAAAACAGTGAGAACTGATAATAATTTAGAACAGTAGGAAAGACAGGTTTGCATTCAGCCTCAGTCATCTGTTTGAAATCATCTAAGAGGAAGTGACTACTAACCTCAAGGGAAGAGCATTTGTTACCAATGGACAAGCTGAAAGGGCATCTGAGAATCTGTGGTTTTGGTAATGCTTATTTGCAGTTAGTTTATTAATTTTTGCCTGTATGGAGTTAGTTTGGAGACAGAGAGCTAATAGAAGAGAATACCTAGAAACAGGTGTTACATTCGACAGTCACCATGCTATGATACAAGGGAATTGGCTCAGAGCATCAGTGGACCTCCTGAAATTTCGTATGTTCTCCAACTACATAAAATAATGAAAAATATCAAGGGGATTCAAGGATCTTTAAGAATTTTAACTAATCGGTTTGGCTTGGCAACATAGTCTTTTTTCCATTGTTCTACCTTCAGTATTGAAAAAGCAAGGCACAGAGAAGAAAGTGATTCAGAAAAGTCTGTTCTTTCATATCTGAGGCAAGGGTTTGTGCAGACAGTGTCATGTCACCTTCTCCTGAGAGCTAGGTGATGTCTCAGGGCATCAGTAGGATGGGTGAGGAGAGCTGCAAGGAGCTGAAGCTCATTCCCCAGCGAAGGCTGATAAATTCTGTGAGCAAGATTTTCCAACATGTCTCAGAATGGAGCACTCTGGGCAGGGGAACATGGGCAATCTTGTGCCCAGTGAACAACCAGCTCCTTGGCTTGTGTTTCTCCCAGCAGCCTCTTCTTTGACAGGGTAGCCAGGCATGCTCTTTTCCAGGCTGTAGGAACAGCAGACAAAAGTTTATTTGAGCATGTCATAATTGAGGAGCCTGGAGCAGCTTTGTGCTCCCACCAACACAGGTCTGGTTTCTCTCGGTAGCACTCAGGTTGCTGCAATAAAGTGGGTTGTAGGATCTATAGTTGATGGTAACCAGTGCTGACTCTAGAGCTATTTCTTGAGAACTGTTGCTGGAACTTTTTACTAGCCTGCTGCTGCAGTGAGCAGGAATGGAACAAACTACCAGCTAAAAGGGAAAATAGCAGGATATTGCTCATTTCTATGAAGGTGCTTTTCTTTAATTCAATGGGATAGAGAAGGGGAGTGTAATTGGTAATTTGATTCGGTGTATCCTGTTACCCTTTAGTGGGCAATGGGGGAGTGTGTTCACTGTAGATAATGCAAGTGAGTCAAGGAGTTTGGGTGAAGAAGGCTGAGAGGAGACCTCGTTGCAGTCTACAGCTTCCTCAGGAGAGGAAGAGGAGAGGCAGACACTGATTTATTTTTTGTGGTGACCAGTGACAGGACCTGATGGAATGTCCTGAAGCTATGTCAGGGTAGATTAAGTTAGATAAGGTTCTTCACCTAGAGGATATTGGGGCAGTGAAACAGGCCCCCAGAGAAGTGGTCATAGCATCAAGCCTGACAGAGGTCAAAGAGTTTGGACAAACAGGTGCATTGCATGATTTTTGGGGTGGTCCTGTACAGTGCCAGGAGTTGGACTGGATGATCCCTGTGGGTCACTTCCAACTCAGCATATTCTAGGATTCTGTGATTCGTTTTTCTGAAACTGTGGCATAACCATCACAAGGCTTTTGTGCTCTTGCACACTGGAGTACTGAGCACACAACGTGCACCTGTGACAACTGTCTCTTTGCTATCAGTCAGCTGGGGACCAAAGTATGAATCTTACATTTTCCGTAGTGGGTGATTCTTGTTTAGTCTCTCTGGAAGTTAGAATTGCCCAAGTTTGCAAAGAAAAGTGGCTGAACTCAGATTTACTGAGACCATTGATACTTGTGTGCTCATGGGGCAGGAAGAGAACAAGTTGGTGTAAGCTCTTTAAAATAATCTTATCTTTTTTTAATGTGTTGGGTTGTGCAGCATGACCCCTGGGTGATGCTGAGGAGTGAAGCAATGCTCAGAAGTTTTAGAAAGTCAGTAAATGTTGTCTTTTTGCAGACAAACCATTCTGCTTGTACAAGTTTTTGCAGGCTGCTTTCAGTGAGGCTTAAGGAAGAGTGCCCAAAGCAGTCATTTCAGATATATGCAGAAATAAAAAAATTAAGAAAAGGAGAATGGGAAAAGTTTATTCAAAGGGTGGTTGCTTAAACTTGTTGACATCAAGCCAAAACCGAAACCTCATTAAAAAACACAACTCTACTGAAGGAAAGTGCTAGAAGATAAATCTTCTGTTTTGGAGCCCTTGCTACCGTGAGTAAGAGAAGAAGTGAGAACAGAAGCCTAGTCATGGAGAACCATTGTCACATGCAAATACCCAGCCATATCTAGAAGTAAAATGCAGGTGGCTTTGGTCCTTCCTGAGGATGCTTATGATCCGACACAGCTGGCCAACACAGACTCATTTCCTGTTGATAACATGGAGGAATTTGTGAACTGAGCCGACCAGCAACTAATGGGGTGTGTGTGGGTGTGGGTGTGGGTGTGGGTGTGGGTGTGTGTGATTATGTATTTTGTGACTCTATTTACATTCCCAGTGTAATTACAATGACAGGACTGACAATTCAGTCTTGACTCTGGCATCAGGATGATTATTACAGAATTACTGAGCCGTTTTACATAGCAAGGAAGAAAAATGGTGGTGTAAAAATTCAATTTCCCACTGCCTGAATGACCCATCAGGTTGCAACCCATCTGCTTTCCTGAACTGCATGTGTTCCCAGAGACTGCCAAGTACAGGAATAGGAAAAAGGTGATCTCCAGGGGAGAGAAGAGAGTTTCATCAGGAACTGAAGGAATGTTCCTATTGTAAAGGAGAAACAAAAAAACCCCAAAAAACCAAAAAAACAGAAAAAGAGAAAATGAACAAATGCATATTTAGATAGAACTGCCATTGCTGGTGTCTGTAGAAAGATCTGTGAGAGTGCCAGATCCTAGCACTGAACAACCACAGGACTCTGCAGAAGAAGACACTGCATTGGATAAATGTCGTATTTGAGGGTAGAATAGAAGTAGCTTTTGATCCTCTTCAGCCCTATTTTTTACCAAGTCTGTGCAACTGAGCAACTAGAGAGCAGAAATTAATAAGTAAATGGGAGCAGATACCTGGGCAATACTGTGGTGACTGTGAGATGGGGTGTCTGCCATATATATGCAATGCCCATATATGCAATGCAGACAAAATTATAGGTCTGTTTAACACAGGGATAAAGGTCTGGATGGTGAGCAGCATTCCATTATGGGAGCCTTCTTTTTTTGAGGGGGTCTTTGCCTGCAGAGTTAGGAATAACTGCTGAACAACAGCAAAACCTGTTTTAATTCATCTGACACAACCAGGCACTAGGTATGGTCACATTGCTCTTTAAAGATTAAGGACAAAATGATAAAGATTTAGTTGACCTCCTGAACACCACAGCCTGAGTCACGTCACCTGGGTTGGCTGCAGTTTCCTAGGAAGGTTCCCAAACTGCAGCAGCTCTTTTGCAGAGACATCTGCTCCTCCTACACTTTACTGAAGGCCATAGAGAGAAATAGAGAACAGTCTGCTTCTCCTGTTCTACTCATCCAAGAGTTAATTATTTTCCACATTTTTCTGTCTTCTGTGAGCCCTGGTTTGCACTACGCCAATTCGAGTCTACTGCCTCTGGACCTCATTAGGTCCTTAATCTGATGAAACCAGAAGTACTTTCTTGTACCACAGGGCTCTTTCTTCACACAGGTTGGCACTTACTTCTCAGCTTTGTCTTCAGTAAGCTCATAAATTGTCCTTCTTTCTTCCCTCAGAAAAAGTGTGCTCTGTGTCTGGTGAGACGTTTACATGGCCCTTTGCAGCCTTTAAGATCTTTTTTCCAGTTGCACGGCAGAGCAGGGATCAAAGTCTCCTTGGTGGTTTTCTAACCTGGTATTGTAGAGGCTCTTGCTCCTTCCCTGCCAGGCCCAGCTCAGGCCCCAGGCCTGTCAGACAACATGAGCGGCGCTGCCCTGCACAGCTGCATTGCTGTGGGGTGGCCACAGACACACACAGACAACCAAATCCTGTTTCCACAGTGCCTGGGGCTGCTCCAGCACAACTAGTAACAGCCTCTCTTGGCTCTGCTTTTGCCATACCAAGCAGACAATCTTGCAGTCTCTGCACTCAGACCAACATCTCCTTCCCAGGATGTGTCTTTTCCCTGACCTCTCAGGAGTATGAAATCCCTAGTCCTGCAAGCCTTTAGAGCTGTCGGTAAGGGGGAAGATGCCTCAGGAGCTGGGTGACGTACTGTGGAAATGTACCAACAAAAACAGCTTTGGCATTTCCATTGCAGTGACAGCTGGTGGATGTTTGCTTGACGTGACTGAATCATCACGTACAGCACCAGTGTACAGGCACAAAGGGATTTCTAAGCCAGACCATTCAGCAGCAGCACGTGGCTGTGCCATGAGGCAGAGGGAAACCTCAACTCCAGTACCTCTAAGGCTTGTTTGCAATGCAGTGGACACACCAACAGCAGTCACCTGGTGAAAATCATTCAAGCCACCTCAGACACTTGGTTAAACAAACCCACTAGAAGTTTAAAAGTTTTAGCAAGCTGCCTGAATTGCATGTCGGGTTTTAGCGCTCAGGATTTCTGAGTACTGCCGTGAAAGAGAAAGGTTTCAGTTGTTCAGTTCACTCTGTCTCGTGGAGAACAGGGCGGGTAAATTCCCAAGTCATGCTGCAGTGGCCTGGACCAAGCAACAAAATTTCATGCAGCAACTGTTAATAATCTAATATAAATACGTTTGTGGTCTAATAGGAATATAGAACAGAAGGGAGAAATATTCTCTGACAAGTGCTAAATAGCTAACTGTCTTGAGTTACTGTATTTTTTTATTATCACAAAAATTCTTGCATCGTAATTGTAATACCTGGAATCAATAATAAGAAATTGGATTATAAAGAAATATTGCTGTGATGTTAAATGCATTATTGGCATACTGAAATAATTTACAATCCAATAATCATACCTCTAACACTGGTTATTGCAAACTGTAATTTGAGAAAGTTAAATTGTGAATCATAATTCAATACAGTGCTTGACAATTATTCTATTATGCATAAAGATAATAGGCATAACAATTGGCTTGTTTACCTGTGGCAGAAAGCCTACTCATTTTAATTTTGGATATTCCCACTGGTAGTCTTTTGTAAAACAGTTAGACGATAACTCTGCTCTTGCTTACCTTTAAAAAATAAGAGTGATTCCACCAAAGATATGGGCTCCTTTGTGTTTTTGTGCCATAGATCAGAATATTGGCTCTTGATCTTACATCTTCATGGGGCTGTCTTCTGCTCAGCAAGCTTCATCTAAGTTAAGAAGAAACTTTCATCTTACTTGTAAATTATTTTGGCTGCATGGTGTGGAGCACTTGTGTAGAAAAGTAGCAGTTTGTTCAGCTCATGGCATGATCTCACCCCTTTAAAACTAATGTAGAGTTATCAAAGTGACTCGATTTTAATCAATTGCATTTCTGCAGATTGCCTGATATTGTAAGCTGGCAGAGATCTAGAAATTCAAAAATCACAAGCAATACTTTTTAATGACTCAGATGTTGAAATAAGCTAGTGATTGGTGTGTGACTTCCAGAACAATATATTTTATTAGTAGGATTATTGTGCTCTTTTTCTATCTAATTTCTCTTTTTGCTTTGTTTTGGAAGATGAGGAACTATGAGACTTGTCATAGCTAGAATCTTAGATGATTACATATTTTTTGTCATTTTTTGTGTATCCCAGCATATTTCTGACGTAAGTTTCTTGGGAGAGTGGAAGAATACAGAAGAAGAGTTAAGATATATTATTTTTATCTTCATAAATAAACCTCGCAGAAAAGAACCCTGCTAGAAAACTGTGATTCTATTCTTTTTAATTTATGCTCTAAAGCATTGTATAATCCACTTTTTTTTCCACAGCAGTCATCAGAAATTCACTCTGTAACAATAAAGAGGGAACATTTTTTGTATGCAAAACAACCTTCTGCTTAGGGCTTCTAAAATGAAATTAATACTGTACATGTACAGTGTTCTTATTTTGATGACTCCAGATTAGGTGAATAAAAGATATCAGTTTTGTTTAATACAAATGGTTTTTTGTGACTGCTGTATAGAACATAATCTCAGAATAGTGTTTTCTTGGGTTGACTGTTACCTCTATTAAATAATTTGTGAAATTTTTTTCTCTTATTAAATAGGAAGTTTCAGAAAAATATTTTGAGTTTTTCTCCCAAAGGGAAAAAAAAAAGAAATTGCCTTTACTGATTGAAGTGATTGAAGTGTAAAAATAATTTCTATCGACCAAGCTGATGACCTTGAAGAGTGAGGTACTTCCATTTTTGAAACAGGTTGATTAAGCCAGCCTACTGGCACTGAAGTTTTCTATCCATCTCAAAAATCCCCCCAAAAACACCACAGATTTTTTTCCTATTGTCTGGAGGTGCTTTTCTTGAGTTTGGCATTCAGGCTTGGGGGATCAGGGAACAATGCAAGTCTGGTTGGGTATGCTGCTGTTAATGTGCCCTTGAAAAAGAGAACAATATCCAAGCAGTGCTAGTCTCTTATTTTAGAAATGCTTATTTATCTTTATGAAAGTCTTAGCAGAGGTTAAAAGAAATGTTGATGGGATGTTAGATCACTGAATCCATTTACAGGGAAGGGAATCCATGTCCTCTCTGGTTGTCAAACTCCAGCTGACTGAAATGCTTTTAAGCCAGCAAGGGTAATTGCTGTAGAGACTGCCTGGTGAAACAGCAGAATGTTTTTACATGCCAGCTGGTCCTTGCAGTCCCTCCAATTGACACAGGAGATAAACCTGATTTGCTCTACCAACACCTGAGTGACTTACCTGGAGCCTATAACCTGGAAGATTCTCAAGTTCTTTTGGTTGCAAGAGCAGTCCATGGTCTATAAAGTCCTTATCCTTGATGCCTTTGGCGACAGTCCAGGGCAGTCACCTCCTGCATGTGCACAGAGAAGACTTGGAATTATTATCCAAAATAATTCAGAATCTTCATCAATACCTTTATCTGTGCAAAACCTGTCCTCGCCAAAAAAGAAAAGGAAAAAAAAAAGGCAGCCGAAAAGCTAGAGCTTATTGGCACCAGAGACAACTGGCACTCCTTTACGAGTGTTTTCTCACCACTCCAAACTGTTTGTGTCCATTAAGTGTCCTCAGGCTTATGTTTAGACTGTAGCTTCCACTAGCTGAGGTTGTTCCGTCTTCATTCCACAAACAGGAGCATTTTGACATTATTTATTTTTAGTACTTCAATAGGAAGAGTAATATAGTGAAAAATGCACTAACTAATGAGGACATCTCTTAATTTGATTAATGGAACACTTTTTATTAAAATAGTTGCATCCAAGCAATTTGCTTCTAAGAAGGCAAGTAAATGGGCAAAGCATAAAGGCAGTGCAAACAAATGGCAGATATTGTACCTCTCTGCAATGATTCTGGGAGAGGTTGCAATTTGATGCAAAACAAAATGGCTCAGCTCACTTCTACTATGAGCAAATGCTGCACAACTGGTGTATAACAGCTGTCCTATACAAAATTTGAAAAAAAAAAAGCCATTTCAGGATTTGTGATATGGGAAGGACTAAAAGTTGAATTTCCGAGGAGAACCTGATATTGTATGTAGCAAGACCAAAGCAAGTGAATGTATTTTTCATTTATGCTTGGATTATGTTTCACTTAACTTCACAACTGGTCTACAGAACCAACTATAAAAAGACCTGATAGAAAAATCCTATTTCACCTGCTAAAAAAGAAAAAAGGTGAATATGACTGAAGGTAGTAATAATCTTATGAGGGAATATAGACATGTATGGAATGCAAGGTTTTAATGAAACCACAGGCTATGAGAAAATTCATTCAGTCCAGGTATTGCCCCAAGAAATAAATTTTTTTTGTGAAGTCAATTACAGGCTTGTGACACATGGCATTATGTAGAGAGTTTTGATAGAAGAGGTTATGTTCAAACAGAAAAGCTTACCCTTTGATAAACTGTGGCTGCATATCTGATGCTGTTGTCAAGACTGACCTCAAAAGGCCCTGGCTGTCTCCTGAGTTGCTAGCTAATATTGCTTAAATTTGCAAATGTGCTTTTCATCGTTATGCTGTAGGTGAGGAAGGACAGACAAAGAGGCTGAAGTTTAGGGAAATACAGACAAACTTTTAACACTGACTCCATAAAATCCAGCTGAGTTATTAGCTAGCTGGACAGGAAAGGGGAAAGTTCCCGAATTGCACCTCAGCTTCTAGAAAGTTATCTGATAGCTTCTAAAAGTTCTTTATCCGTCAGAAGGCTTGAGACATGAAATGCTTAGGAGCATCATTCACAGTCCCTGAGAAACAGTAAACAGGAGGCAGGAAATCAAACAGGCCTGTAGGAACAGAGATAGGGCTGGGTCATATCACAGAATCATAAAACCATGGAATGGTTGGGGTTGGAACGGACCTTAAATTTGCCCTGGTTCCAACCCCCCTGCCATGGGCAAGGACACCTTTCACTAGACCAGGTTTCCCAGAGCCCCAGTCAACCTGGCCTTGAGCAAATCCAGGGATAGGCATAAGCAACTTTACAGGGCAGCCCGTGCCACTGCCTCACCACCCTCATAGTTAAGAATTTCTTCCTAATACCTAATCTAAACCTGTCCTATGTTGGTTTGAAGCCACTATCTTGTTCTCATGAAAAGTGCCTCTCCAGCTCTCTTGTAGCCCCCTGTAAGTACTGGAAGGCTGCTAGGTCTCCCCTAAGCCTTCTCTTTAATAACCCCAACTCTCTCATCCTTTCTTCCTAGGAGAGGAGCTCCAGCCCTCTTATCATCTTTGAGACACTGCTCTGGACTCGCTCCAACAGGTCCATGCCATTCTTATGTTGTGTGCTCATCTTCAGGGCAGGACACAGTCCCCATGCATGTTCATCTCACACTGACCTTGTTCCTCAGATGATGCTGAGAATGGCAGAGCCCAGGCATGGAAATGGTCTTGCAGAGCTGTATTGCTATCAGACACATCAGGCTTTCTGTAAGAGAAAATACAGTTCTTAGATTGTTGGGTACAGGAGCAGGCAATTCCTAACTGTTGAAAGAAAAGTAGGCGAGGCAGAAGGATGGCTTGGTCGAACAGGGATCTTCTCTTGGAAATAAGGTGAACAAGGAAGGAGTACGCCCAGTGAAAGCAAGGTCAGGTGACATGGGAAGAAGACAGAGATTCTGCTCACCACTGTAGGGAGAAAATTTGTGCAGCCAAAGCTCAGCTGAAGTTAAAGCTGGCCAGAACTCTGGGGGACAATAAGAAGAGTTTTTTCGAATATATTAATGGCCAAAGGCAGTGTAGAAATATCATCGTCTGGTTACAGGATGAGGATGGTCACCTCACAAACAGAGACGGGGACAAGGCTGAGGTGTTTAATGCAGTCTTTGCCTGTCTTTAACACGGATGACAGATCAGGGGAGTGTCATTGCCCTGAGCTGGAGGACCAAGACTCTGAGAACAATCAGGTCCCAGTTAACCTTGAGGTTGTGTAGAATCTGCTCCTCCAGCTGGATCCCTAAAAATCTCAGGACTTGATGAGATTCATCCAAGAATCCTCAAAGAGCTGGCTGATGTCATCGCAAAGCCTCTCTTGATGATATTTGAGTGGTCTTGGGAATTTGGAGAGGCCCCAGCTGACTGAAAGCTGCCTAATGTTTTTCCAACTTTCAAGAAGGACAAGAAGGATGACACTGGAAACTACAGGCCTGTCAGTCTCACTTCAGTGCCTGGTAAACTTACGGAGAAGATTATTCTGGCAGGTACTGAAAAACACCTGGAGGACGCTGCAGCCATCATCACAGCCAGCACAGCTGCATGAGAGGAAAGTCCTGCTTGTCCAACCTGTTTTCTTTTTATGACAGGGTAACCCACTTAGTTGATCAATGGAAGCCAGTTAATGTGTTCTTTTTGGATTTCATAAAGCTTTTGATACCATGTCTCTCAGGATCCTTCTGGAGAAAATGTCCAGCACTCAGCTGTATAAACACATCATATGATAGGTGAGCAGCTGGTTCATGGGTCAGGCACAAAGGATTGGTTCCCCACAGGGAATGGGTGACATCAGACTGGTGACCTGTCACTGGTGGGGTTCCTCAGGGCTCCATCCTTGTCCCAGTTCTCTTGAACATCTTCATAAATGACCTGGACAAAGGACTGGAAAGAATACTAAGTCAGTTTGCTGATGACACTAAACTGGGAGTAGCTGTCAACTCCCATGGTGGCAGAGAGGCCCTTCAGAGAGACCTGGACAAATCACAGGGCTGGGAAATCACCACCTGTATGAAGTTTAGAGAGGATTCTGCACCTGGGATAGAGCAACTCTGGATGTGTGTGTGGACTGGGCAACGAGAAGCTGGAGAGCAGCGCTGTGGAAATGGACCTGGGGGTCCAGTTTGATGTCAAGTTGAACATGAGTCAGCAGTGCCCTGGCAGCCAGCAGGGCCAACCCTGTCCTGGGGTGCATCAGGCACAGCATTGCCAGCCAGGCAAGGGTCCTGCTCTGCTCTGCACTGGGGTGGCCTCACCTTCAGTGCTGGCGGCAGTTTTGGTGCCACAATATAAAAAAGATACTAAGTTATCAGACAGCATCCAAAGGTGGGCCATGGAGATGGTGAAGAGTTTGGAGGGGAAGCCGTATGAGGAACAGCTGAGGCCACTTGGACTGTTCAGGCTGGAGGAGACTGAGGAGAGACTTCACTCAGGTCTTCAACATCCTCACAAGGGGAAATGGAAGAACAGGCATTGATCTCTCCACTCTTGTGACCAGTGACAGGACTCAAGGAAACAGCATGACGCTGAATCAGGGGAGGTTTAGGTTGGATATCAGGAAAAGGTTTTTCACCCAAAGGGTGGTTGAGCATTGGAACAGGCTCCTCAGGGAAGTGGTCACAGCACCAAGCCTGACAGAATTCAAGAAGCATTTGGAAAACACTTTCAGGAACATGGTGTGATTCTCTGGACGTCCTGCACAGGTCCAGGAGCTGGGCATTGTCAAAAAGGAAGGCAACTCTTGGTTTTAAACACCAAAAGGTAATTTATTAAAAAGGGAAATAATTGGGAAAACAAAAGGACAAAAATTTTCAAATAAATAACAGAAGCCGGGAACACAGAGATCAGAGACACTTAGAGCCTGTCCGGCTATCTGCCTAGGGCAGAGCTCTGCAGCGCTGGGCCTTGCTTCAGCTACTCCAAAGCAAAATCTCTTTTGCAAGGTCTCTGAATAGAGATGCAGGCCTGGGGACTGCAGCACCGGGCTTCAACAACGGCTAGTCCAAGGTAAAAAGCGAGCTCCTCCGCCTATGCGCAGGGTTTTATAGCCCCCTTGCTCCTCCCATCACCGCCCCTGGTCCGCCCTCAGTCCGCCCCCAAGGTGGAGGATGATTGGTAAAGTCTATGATGGATGTAAGGTCTTCTGTCCAATGGCGTGTTCGTCTCTAGGGTGCAGTTTTTGGGGTGATGTCATTGGGGTTTTTGGCGGGAAACTGCCTCATTAAAATTCACGGTTCCATGGAGCTAGGTGACAGGCCAGCGGCTGGTCCAGCGGCTGGTCGCTAAAAATAGTCTTTTGGCCGTGAGTGAGGGGTTTTTCTCCCTGGAACACAGGTAAACTTGGAGGATTTATTTAACTTTTGACAGGAGTTTTCAATCAAGAATAAACCTTAAAACTTTGTTTAGCACTCAAAACCATCTCACAACATTTAAAAAATGAACTGCAAACTCTTATTAACTTCAATAAACCAATTAACAGCTTCATTAACTATAATTTTAACCACAATCAATTAATGTTTCATGGATGCGAAAGCCAGCTCTTAATTTCATGTTTGACAGGTGTGATGGTCCTTGAGGCCTCCTTCCAATTCAGGATATTCTATGATTCTCTAACTTCTAGGCCTGAGTTCAGAAATAAAGTTGAAGGTGCTAAGCTGGAAAGGATTTTTCTGCTGTGGCAATGTCAAGGTGATGAAAAACCTCACTGTACTTGCCAAAACAGAATATACTCCATCCAGCAAATGGCTGAGAAAGTGAACTGACCTATCTTTACCCAGATTATCAGTTCCTTGCAGCTACATAGGCTCCAGGATGGATGGATGGATGCATGGATGGATGTCTCAGCAGAACAAAAGTGAGTGTACATTCATTCTCTTCAAGCATAGGTCACTCCTTAAATTCTACTGACACAGCATTTGTGGAGGTTTGTTCCACTAAAGTTTCACTGATTAAAAGAGCTACAAACGATATGTAGTTAACTGCTTATGACAGCAAGAGAAATTAAGACGAAAATGGTATAAAAGAAGAAATCAGTGAAAAAGGTGAGAAATATTTTAACCAATGCACCGTTCTTAGTATGGAATCTGTGTGCTATTTAAGTGTATCAAATATAGTGCATTCCTCTTCTATTTCTTCCTGTGTTAATTTGTTTTCAATCTGATAATTCTTAATACATATTTAGGAATGTTCTTCTGGGACAGTTTGCAAAGCTAAAAGGACGATTACAGGGTTGTTTTTCATTTTTGGGGGGATAATTTTTTGCAGGTATTGAAAATCTCAGCTTGGCATGTGAATATTGGTTTCATTCAAGTATTTAAAAACAGTCCTGCAGATTTTTCATCAGTGGGTAGAATGATAAGGGGAATTTAGAAAATATTCCTTCTCCTTGAGCGCATTGCAGTGATTTAATGGGATGAACTCATATAGTACAAACAGCACAACCACGTCCAAATGCAATCACTTCTTCCTTTTCTTTGTTTCTTAGCAATGATTGCTTTAATTAGAATTTTTCATGAGTCCTACTGTTTGACAATGGAGTTCTTTCCTTTCTTGATTCCTTCTCAGATGATGTTTAAACTGCCAAGAAGTTTTGAAGTTTAATGCAAAAGTAGCTATAACCTATGATGAAGTCTGCTTTACTCCATGCTTGCAAAGATTTGTGCAATACTTAACTCTGGAATCTTTGTAGAACAAGATGCTTGACTTTGTTAAAAAAAAATTGTAACATTTAGCCCACCTGCCTTTTTTTTTTGCTGCTTGTCACTTTTTTTTAATGAATAGAAAACTGCATAGGTTCAGAACTGTGAAGGATAGGGTATCCTCAGAACTATTAGCCCAATCGAATCCGTTTATTTATGAATTATACTTTTATACTTTATCCAAATTATGATCTCCTCAAGGCTGAAACACCTGCTTTATATACTGGATTGGCTCCTGGACCTCAGTGAAATGGAATAAGTGCCTAGGCTGTTAGTCTGTTTTAAAAAAGCATGAAACTGCTGTTTTAAGAGGAAGACTAGCTTTCAGCATAGAACTGGGGCTTCCAGTATAGGAGTTGTTTTGCCTTTGTACTCTCATACCCCAGCCAAAGCTGAGTCCATTTGTTCAATATTTAATAATTCAGGTAAGAAGCATTTTGGAATTTATTTGTGATTAATGTTAAATGGGGTATTTTCAGAACTGTCTATTACCAAAGAGTAATCAAGGCCTTTTATTGCCTCAATGCCTGCTTCCTTTTGAGGCCTGTTTTTTGATAACAGCAGGCTGGACTGGCACCTGAGAAAGTAACTGTACTTTATTTAGTTACACTAGAGGATCAAAATTACTGCTGCACACAGCTGAGGTCATGGCAGAACAAAGTAGCTGAGGGCACAAGTCTTCCTTTCATGCACTGCCAGGTTCAGTAATTCCTGGATTATTCATTTTTCCTTTTCATGGGATAACTCTGAAGATAACTGAGTTTTAAGAAGTATTACTTAATGCTTTGGACTCAAGAGCAACCAACTGCCCCACCTCAAAAAAAAGGAAAAAAAAAAAAAGGAGAAAAGGAAAAATTAGGCAAGCAAATGAACAAATAGAAATATTTCCAAAGATTCAGAAGCTTAATGCTTTGAATTTTAGAGCAACAAATAAAAACCAAACACTCCCACTCTCTGAAAAAAAAAATATGGAAGATTTTGAAAGTAAAGGTACTCAAGTGTCTTTAAAAAGAGTGCCAAATGTCAGTGTGATATAGATTTTTATAAATTCTTTGGGAAAAAAGCCACCAACAAACTTACAAACCAAAACCAAAAACAAACCCCAAAACCTTCTATTAAACAGTTCCCATGGAAGAGACTCTCTTCTTTTCCTACCATCTGCATGAGGGCATCATCACTTTGTGCCACCATGGATTCAAGGAAAAAATATCCCTTCTATTAACTGTCACAAAATGTTGATAGTTGGAGTTGAACACTTCAGCTGTAGCGGGAGTATTCGGCTTTCAGCAACACCCTGGACTGATTGGGAGAAACATACATTTCAGAGCAAGGCCAGAACTCTTCTGAGGACAGCCTGCTTCAAAGGCTTCTTCCCTCTCCTACATACTCTCTTCAGAGTCCACTTCAGAGCTGTTGTCAGAGGGAATTTAAGGGACGTGGGCGTGCTTCCCTCAGAATTGGGACCACAAATGAGGTGGTATCAGTTTACTTATACGTTCTTGTCTTCTTACCCCTCCATTTCAGACACGTGCTTTGTGCTGCATCACCATTTCTTTTTCCAAGAACTCACAAAAGGCAGCTACTTTAAACAATTTATTGCTGCACAAGTACTTAAGCAAAAGATTAAACTTTTAATCTTCAACATTCGGTTGACAGTAGTTTGGCTGAGCTGTCAATTAAACAAATTGCTTGAGTGTGTTTCCCAAGTTCTTAGTTCTCCAGAAAATGAAGTCAAAACACTCTGAAGGCCAGGGCTGGCCCACTGGGAGAGGTTAATATAATGGGGAAAAAAATCGCATTTAACCTTTCCTAAGGTAAAATCTTCACATAGGTTAGTAATTGCTTATTTTTCTGTTGAACTCCTCCCAGCAGATCTTTGCATAGCATTAGATTAACATTTTCCATTTTTAAAGTACTTTATTCATCACTGCATCTTAAAGCTTTTTGCAAATGAGTCAGTAATGTGGTGGCAAGTGAATATCAGATGAGCTCAGAGCAAGAACATCATGTAAAACAGCCAGTTTTATTTCTTTTTTATAGTCGTCACTTATCTTACAGGAAAACCTTAAAGCTCTCTTTAAACAGAAGAAACAGATGTGGCAGTTTCATATTCCATTTACTAAGATATCATATCTCTATCTCTTTCCTTTCTCATCCAGCAACACAATTCAGGGTCATGTGCTGTGACCTGACTGATTGGACTGACTAGATTTTTTTCCTAAGTCAAAATGACCACAGGAAAACAGAGAGTTAAGAGTCCAGTATCATTTTAATACATGACAAAGTCAGACTTGTGGTTTTGACAGATGCATAAATGAAAAAGGAAAGTCTAATTACATGAATCTTTAATGTCAAGTGGTACACTTCGGATTAAGGACTGAGTCAGTGGAAATATTTCTTCTGGTATTTCTGAATTCAGTTCAAGGTATTGAGACTTGCAGAAGCATGGCAGTGGCATTTTTCTTGTCACTTTCCCCTTTCCTGCAGCATCCTTTACACTGGTGTTTTCCCTGTTTCTTGCCGTGGAGCAACAATGTGGTGAACAGCATGTTTCCATGCTGGGAGGACTTTCTGTGCTGCAGCAGTCACCTCCTCATACTCACTGTTATCCCTTACATCCCTCCAGCTTCTTCTCCCCTTTTCCTCCATGCTGATAGCAATACCATTTCCTTCTCATGAGCATGCCTTGCAGTAATATTCCTAAATGACTCCCTTTTGGGTATAGGAATGTGTCATCTATGAGCCAGCCTAATGGATAGCAAAAAACAGTTTGAAAGGATCTTCTTTTCAAGACTTTGTGGTGTGTCTGCTGAAAGTTGGAGTTAAAAAAACCAACAACCCAAACCCACAACTTCCCCTCAAAAAAAAAAAAAAAAAAAAAAAAAAAAAAAAAGGCATCAATACCAACCAACAAAAGCCCCCACCCCAGAAAAACCTCCACAAAAAAACAAACAAATATTTTTAAAAGATTCAGAACCTTAGCCTTGAAAGTTCAGCTTTTTAAAATGAACGAATTTTTTGGCAGAGAAACCAAAAAGAGGAGGAGTCACTCATTTTAGCTAATGGGCTTATTATGCTTTCTGATACAAAAAAAAAAAAAGAGTTGGAAGAGCTGTAAGTCGATCAACTAGGACAATTTCTGTAGCGGTCAAAGCTTGCAGTACAGGCATAACTTTCTGGAGCACTAACTGACAGCTTCTGAAAGTTTGTGGATGTGCACTTAAAAAGGCAAATTTCTGACCTCTGTCCCCTACAGAAAAACTCCACCTCATCTGAAAGGATAGCAATAATGTCATAAAATGTCCTGCCAGCAAGAGTTTTAAGTGTGGGATGGAAACTGACGTGCTGTTTCTCCATTTGATAGGTGGGTTCTGTCAGATCAGTGAACGTCATTTACAGCATTTGAATGTGTAACACAAAGAGAGGTCTTCTGTTTGGAAAATAATTAGGTGCTTTCACAGGACTGCCACAGAGTACCCAAATATTTAGTTGTGGTGAGAAGTACTCACAGTGAACACAGTCATTGCACACACTAGAACTTTCAGTCAGTGCTGCACACAGACAGAGAAGTTGCCGCTGCCAAGCAGCAGCTAGCCTGGCATATGGAAAAGTCAGAAGTTAATCCACAAAATTATACCTCACAAACTACTAGCAGTACAACAAGATGCCGTTTTCCTTCCTTTCAGTTTTAGGGAGGGAAGTAACCTTAAGGAAAAGGAGTTTCAAAGTACAGATTGAGAAGAAAAATCCTTGTCTAATACAGCTAATGGGTTTGTGTTTTTTAGTGCCTGAATATTCACAGAAAAAGAAAACATTACTCTAAATCTTCTTATGAGATCATGAGAAGAAGTACATCCAAGTTTGAAACTTGAATTTCTCTGGAATCATTTAACATTTTAGTCATAATTTTCTTAAAATGTCGAAGAATTTTGTTTTCTGCTTATGTCATAATAGTAATAGTAGGCAAAGGAGTGGCATATGAAAAGAAGTATCATCATAAGTAGGAATACTTAATAAAATGGTCCAATATTTAAAAAGGTAAAATAAAATAAAATAAAATATAAAGTAAAGTTGGAGCATCTCTCCTATGAGGAAAGGCTGAGGGAGCTGGGCCTTTTTGGAGTTGAGATGACTGAAGAGGGGCCTTATCAATGTCTATATGTGTCTGAAAGGAGTGTGTCAGAGGATGAAGCCAGGCTCTTCTTGGTGGTGCCTAGCAACAGGACGAGACACAATGGGCAGAAAGTGATGCACAGAAATTTCCACCTGAGCATAAGGAAGAACTTCTTTACTGTGAGGGTGCGCAAGCGCTGGAACAGGTTGCGCAGAGGTGCTGCGGAGTCTCCCTCACTGGGGGTATTCAAGAATCATCTAGATACAATCCCGTGCCATGGCCTCTAGGACAAGCTGACCCGTTCTGTGAGTCAGTGATTCTGTGAAATACAGGATGCTTAGAGGGAGTGAACTGGTTATTCTGAGAACTGCGGGGGCTTAAGGAGATTACAAGTCTCTGGAAAACCAATGGATATTTTAGGTGCTTAGTTTTGTGTCTGGAGCATGAAACCTTTGGGTCCTCAATATTATGTCCTCTTTCAGCTTACTGGTTTATTTACAAACTAAACATAATGGACTGAAATAATAGGTAGAAAGAAACATGCAGTAAATAGATTGCTGATTTGTGAAGAGATGTTTGAACGCTGTTTTTAAGGAATGAAAGCATATATTAAAGATGAGTCTATTGCACAACTGCACAGCATTTTAATTGATTGCTTGGGTATGATTTTCAGAAGGACTTGACTGTGCTCTAGTTTTTTCACTTCAAAAATAGAGACTTTATTAGAAGGTCTCCTCAAACAGTCTTTTTTCTGTTGTTGTTAGGTTTTTCAGAAATCACCTTAATTTCTTGCCTCATATGTGTTCAAAGCAACTCTGGTGCCATACTAGAACATCTTACTTCTGTATCGTTTACTTTAGCAGAGTTTGAAAGCTGAGACAGTCAAAATTGGTTGGTTTACAGCAGCCATTTTGACGCCAAACTAGCCTGTGGTTCAAGACATGATGGTAGGCTTTGGAGATGATTCCTGCCTTAAAAGAGCCATCCTGAGACACTAGAATCCATCCCATCTTTGAAAACTTTCAAAAGCAAGGTGATTGAATATATCAGAACTGAATACTGAAGTTTTGCAAGCTATTTTCTATGTTTCTCCCAAATACTTCTACTTTGGCAAACACAAAACTTTTAGAATCTGATCCTTAGAAACCACCACAATTCCTTCAGAGTCTTTGATGCCTTTCTGTAGACCTCTCTTTATCAAGATTTAAAATCTATCTGAATACATTGCATTGCAAGTCTTAGGAGGATAACTGGAAAATAAATCTGTGCTATCTGCTCCAGTGTATATTAATTAACTTTTTAAAAAGAAAAACGTCTGTACTGACAGAAGAGGGAAGTCATAGGACTGAGAGGGGAAGGAATAAGAAATCAATTCAGAAACAATTCTGTGTTTTGACCTCTGAAGAATTCATTTAGCCCTAAGTTACACTCTGTTTTCTGCCTGTTTTCTGGTTCTTATGTAACCCTGCTCTTTTCCTCAGGAATTAATTTTCTTAATTTGAGGAACACTGAGTTAGTGCTTTCCACAGCAGGTTCAGGTTTATAATGCTGTTTTTCTCCATAAATATGGCTCTAAAATATGCATTCTTCCTGCTGTTGTTGTTATTACTATTAACTGCTAGAGGCTCTTTACAGAAACACTCTAGTATCAGATGCTCTTGAATTAGATTAATAATTAAGAAGAAAAATATTTGTCATTTTCACAATACATGAAAGCTGAAGTACATACTCATCCACATGACTGACTTGACTCATCAAAATCAAAACACACCCTTTCTGTATGACTATCTTTATCTCTCAACATGTGTTACTATAGAAATGGTATCCACACTCGTCTGTTCTTCTTTGGCAATTTTAAATCCCTTTAATTCATGGATTGTCATAAGCTTCCAAGGGAGGTTAACCTCCTTTATCTCTAAAGATTTGAAAATCCCAAGGCAGCTAGACTGTCTTTTACTTACTGCTGCAGTAACTGGGGTGCCTGACACTGCCTTTTGTGTTTGTCTTGAAATTGTTTGGATCAGTCGTAACAATACATAATTTATCAACATTGTTAGATATTTCTTGAGTGCTCAGCAGTGAACTTCTTTTCTTTCTTGGAAAGATGGTGATAAACTACCTGGACACCTGCAGAATTTCATACCTGTTTTCCCAACAAGAATCAGCTTATACAGTCCTGTTAGGAACTGTAGATCAGCTTTCCCTGTGTAGCTTCTAAAGAATGAGGCTGTGACTTACATCATAGTTCCTCCAACTGTATTAAGCTAAAAATTTAATCTTTCCAGTATACATTTCTCACTGATAGTTATTTTAGGTTATCATAAGAACCAGTTTAAAAAGTGGAGCTGGTAGTAATATTAAACCAACTGGAAATATTTTTCATTTAAGCAAAGATAAAGGAAAATATATTTTGAGTGTGTAGACTGCTGATTGCTTAGCATCTTCAAATGAAATAGCACTGTAGTATTTGTTAAGTCTTAAGAAAATTGTATTTAATTTTCAGGCATTAAAAATCTCATTAAGCTCAAGTTACCATTGATAGTATAGCTCACACAATTAAAGGCGGAAGAGATTATTATGGGAAGATTGCAACTCCCTTGGAAAAAAATCCTAAACTGGGTGCTAATAAGCTGGACTTTAAAAAAAAGCCGAAAAGAATAAGGCATTTCAGAGAAGAGAATAATACACCCTCTGATTAGGCTTGGATTTACAGCTACCCTGTGGAATTTCTAATCAGAACACATTCAGGTTGCCCTTTATTTGTAGCATCATGGTTTGGAGCCCAAACCTAATTATTTTATTTTCTCCTTCTGTTACTTCCTCATTTATTTTCTCCCCAGGATGATATGCCTGATATTCTTTAATAAAGTCAGCAGAAGCTGTGAGGGCAGATCTTTAGATGCTGTGAATTTATTACCATCATCTCCTTACCCCTCATCAAGGAGCAGGCTTATTCCTATCTGACCTGATACTTTTTCCAGCCAGAGACTACTTGATGTGACCTGACTTAGCTTAATTGTAGTTGATGTGTTTTTCAAGATAGGCAGTTACTGTAACTTAACAGTGTGGTTTCTAGAAATCAGTATCTCTGGTGGAGACCATGTTTTGCCCAGATAGGCATTTGTCGAGAATCAAATAAATATTTTATGCTATTAGTTGCTAAGGAAGTTTGACTTTCTTAGTTTCTGAAGAAAAAAGAAGAGCTCTATCTAATTTTCTACCAAAATGGAAATCTATTTCCATGTATTTTTGAGCTGAAAAGTAAACAGTTGGACATTATTATTAACACAATCAACAAAATTATATCGCCTTCTAAAATCAGGTTCTTCCAAAGCATACCACTTCCTCAGGGCAGGTCACTGCAGTCTTCAGTTTAGTGATCCTTTTCTGTCCCAAGGCGGAGTAGGTGAAATTAAAGGGCATGACCAATTAATGCAGCAACTTCTACATAGAGCAGTAGATCAGACATGCTTTGACTCTCTACTTTCTACTTTTTTTTTTTAATGTTCGTCACTTTTATCCTTTCAAGCCTACTAGTACTGCATATTTGAGGGCCAGGAATATTTCAGAGTAAGGAGGACATCCCATAATATTTATTTGTCTTGTTCTTTTAGTTTTTAAATGTCATTTGAGGACCGTTCTTGTTGTATGTTTTATCTGCCCACTCTGAAGACAGGTTCACTCCACATCCAGTTTTGGAGGTCTCAGGCTCAAGCTAACTGGTGTAATCTAAGCTGCAGGGTAGGGAAAGAGCTGAAATGTTTTCTGCACCCTACCTTGAGACCTGCCTTTTTTATCTCTGGTTTTGTGTGGACTGGATCTGGAAAAAGCTCAACTGCTGTGACTTAGATCATCACCAGTTCTCTTGATGTGGTCTTTTCCTGAATCGCAGTGCTGATGCTTTTGAGAGAGAACTACTCAGACTCACTTTGCTTTAAACCTTGAAAGGTGATTTTGTTCCTCCTTTTTTTATTTTTTTTTTAACCTGGTTATAACAGAGTTGGGATAATATTTTGAGAAAAAAAGAAATACATTTAGATCAAACAAAAAAAATTTACATGACGTAGAGAAGGGACATTGGGATAGCAGAAAACTTTAGGTATAATTATTTTCCGTTGGTAGGAGCATCAACTGGTCAAGTGGTATATGAACGTGCAGTGTTACCAGATGCAGTCCAGGCAGAGTCCAGTGTGTTTTCTCCTCAGCTGCGCTGTTTATTTGTAAAAGAGAGAGAGAGAGGATCTCCTGAATCTCCCAAATTTGGCAGATGCTGCAAAGAAATGAGAAGGTTCAAACAAAGAGAGATTCAGTATCAGCAGCCACAGTTTTATCAGTTGATATAAGCCTCCCCAGTTAAGTTGCCAGCAGCCAGGACTTACATCTCAACTGTAAATCACACTAGAGCAGGAGTTACCATATTTCAGGGTTATGGTTGGTTTATTTACTCAAAACACCACTTTTTTTTTTCTTAATCAAATTAGAGAGGTATCATGGCTTTGAAAAAAAGGAATTGTAAAAATGCAGACCCTACATTTGCATGCAAACATAGTGTTTTATTTTAAAAGCCAGTTTACAGTTGGTTGTGGGGTGAGTGAGAGTCACCTGGGTCTGAGCTGTGAGGAATAGCGAGATGTGGCAGAGGACTGGTCTAAAAGATCTCAAAAGTGAGCTCTTGAGACTGACCATTCTGACACCCTTGCTGGGAATGGTCGTCTTTAATTTAGGTACAAGGCATTATACATTCAAAGGCATCCTGCAACAAAAATACTGCATAACAGCTTCTGGCAAACCTTTGGAATTGCGGAAATAGATGAGAAACAAGCAGATAACAAAGCAAGTTTAAGTAAATGATTTATGCTACTCACACTCCTGCGGAACCAGTGACTTGCACCAAGTAGCAAGTAGGCTAGGGATTTTTTCAGCCACCGTTTGAATAAGGAGCATTTTTATTTCTGTAGATGTTTTTAGGGATAAAGAAATGGGACAGGAAATTGCATTCTCAGATGATGACTGAAACTCCACGAGAGAGAGAGAGAGCGCTCCGGATTTGATGGGAGCTATGAGAAGAATCAGAAATTTACATCTAAAGCTGAGTCAAGATGTGCATTGATGTTCAGTTCTCCAGTATGTGATGTTCATGTTACAGCTTTCACAAAGTCTAGCACCAGGTACATTTCATCACTTATTCTGTCCCACTCAGCCTCTTGCACACACAAATATCTGAGCTGCTGAGCCCCAGGTTGAAATTCCCATGACTCAACCTGGTAAAGAGAGAGAAGTTATTTCTAGAAGGTTTCTTCATTACAGTACAATTCTAGAAGTCCTGAGGCCTTGTACTGAAGGGCTTTGGGAAGTAGTAATTACACCTTAATTATATGTGAAGTTAATGCAGGGCAAGGACGAGTCTCAGTGTTGTATTTTGATTTGCTAGCTGTATTAAAACCAGGACCTCTTCTTACTGAGTCATCCAAATTAATGTTAACTAAGTCATCCAAATTAATGTTAACTAAGTCAACAGTACACTTGTACTCAGTTATCCAAAGTTTAAAGATTAAAATAGTGCCTTGCAGATTAATTTGGTTTTTATTTAAACCAGAAAATAGAAGCTTGAAACTGCATTTACCCTCAGTTTGACTTTCTTCTTCTATGGACAGAAATGAAACTGAGGGTGTTCCAGGTGCTTTGCTGCTGAGGAATTGTTTTCTTAATGTTTACTACCTATGAAGCTAGGTGCTAAGCCTGTTTGAAGACTTACTGAAGAAAAGTATATTGAAATGCTTCTTTTTAGAAATTTTATCAAGATCATGATGGATGAAAATTGATTCCTGAATTAATCAAGGAACAAGAATGGCCACTTCTTTCCCTTTCTATTATCTGTGCAGGTCTTTAAAAAGTCTAGCTCCTAGAATCCATTACTACAGTTCCCTGCTTTTATTTTTCTCTTTTTTTCAGAAATAACTTGTCCATATGTTTTGGGAGAAAAGCTTGACAATATGCA
This sequence comes from Oreocharis arfaki, assembly GCA_013398015.1. NCBI lineage: Eukaryota > Metazoa > Chordata > Aves > Passeriformes > Paramythiidae > Oreocharis > Oreocharis arfaki. The sequence goes on from VZRR01007006.1 coordinate 387,806, forward strand.
TCTTAAGCTCAACAATATGTATCTTAAAATCTCTGTGCTTAGGAAAACAAAACAAATACATCCTACTACACATGCCAGTGCCTAGAGACACTCTGATTACTGTCCATGTCAGGCTGCCTCAACTACCCTGAGCCAGAGAAGCTGAAACTGTCCCTGTACACAGCTAAAAAAAAGGAAGTCTGCCTTCAATCTGCAACACAGTGGCACAACAACTTCTTAGAGCATGGGCAGGGTTGAAAGTCAGAGAAAGGACATTTGTTATAGCTAAACAAATATGCCAGAGTTATATTTTAATTTAGTGGGCTGATGGGGTGTTTTAATTAAAGGACTTGATGCAAAACAGTATCTCCCTATGCGCTACTTCCCCACGCATTTAAAAGGATCTTGTTGCTATTTTTCACCCTGAGTTTCCACCTCTTTGTGCTGTTTCTAACATTTTTTTCACTGTTCATCTCTTTACCATGCTTTTCTCTGCTTTTCCAAATCCTCTCAGTGAGATGCTTGCTGTCAGTTTTGTCTGTAGATCCTGCTATGCGGATGTCTTCTTCTCAAGCTCTCTTGTTTATAAATCAGTTCTGAGGGCTTTAAAACAGGCTAGGGGGAGAAGCAAAGTTCACCTGTTGGCAGCAATGACACTTTACATGGGACAATAAACTTCTCATTATTTATTAACTGATACTAAACCTTGGCAAACTGCCTGTGTCACATCTTTGCTTAGTCTCAGGAACATAGTGTGACTCTGCAAGGCCTCTCCCTGCAGAAGCTCAGGAGCTGGTCAGAACTTGTGTATTAACCTCTGTTCATACCTTGCCATTAAAATAGTAAAATAAAATTAATAGTGCAAATTAAAGTAGTGTTAACACAAGACAGCAAGGGGAACAGATACCTTTACAAAGCCCTCCCTGCCCATTTCTGTGTCGGTCTCACACAGTCTGTCTCAAAACTTTTCATATGGCGTCCTTTGTTAAAAGATTCCTCAGCACAGATGGGAGATGAAGAAAAAAAAAATGTCAACAGCTGGGCATTTCTTGGGAAAACCAAACCAAATCAAAATACAACAAAACACACAAAAACCTGGCAATAACAACCAAGCTGTAGCATTGCTTATCCCTGTGAGAATCGTGCACAAATAGATAAAAGGAACCAGTTAAAAATTAATGTGCTCAGCAGAACAAACAGTGAGTGAAAATATTTTTCCATTAGTATAGTCAAGATTTTTGCTTGAAGAACAAAAGAAAGATTCTTTCTTTAATAGCCTCAGAATCTTATTTCGAAAGTGCCTATGTAATGGATTCTTACTTCTCAAACTAAAACCTATGTTCTGTAAGGCTTAATACTGTATTTTCAGTAATAGTAATAATAATAATAATAATAATAATAATAATAAATAGTAGTAAAACCACTATCATTGTCATAATCAACTTATAAACAATTTAACAAAGCTTCTCTCCATCATGCTTAGGCTTCTGACATGATGGGTGTTTAGGGCAAACTTGAGATTACTCAGACTAGCAGAAGCTGTGTGTAAAAATTTTTTTTACTAATGCACAATGTTTTTTGGACAGCATATCTGTATTTTTATTTTATCACTGGCAAAACATTTTATACCAAATATATATGATGCGCTTTTATATCTGAAGATTATTTCACTCAGCTGCTAAGGGCAACAGGCAGAGATCTGCCCTCAGATCTATTCTGACGGGTGGTTGCTGGGGAGGATGAGGAATGTACAACAGCAAATGTATGCTGATGAGGTCTCTCCAAGTAGCCTTTTACATTTGCCACCAGTGCAAACAAAATACAGGACTACACAGTTGCTGTGATTCAGAATGTATTTTCCATATTACGTATTTACTTTTTTAGCATGGTAAGGACTAAATTTGCACTTTGACATCCTCATATGAAATTATTGTTATTCTCAGTGCAACCGTCACCACCAGATGGTAGCGTTAAAGTCTTATCTGGTATGTAAATATTTCACAGTCTTTCCAAGGATTTTTTTTTTTTGCTGTGTGTGTTTTTGTGGGCATGTTTTGCAGAATGCTTTTGCTTTGTTTCAGTATAAATCACAGAAAGAACCAAAGGGATTTTTAGGCTGTTGGGTGAAGAAACATTAGTAACTGGTAGAGGTTTATTGTAGAGGTACTCAACTGAATGAATTCTGGTCCACAGCTGGGATGTAAACCACAGATAACTATAACTTTTCATAAAACATCCATTCTCCATGTTTCTGACTTGCTTTCCTGTATGGTGGGCAGAACTATGAGACCTGCTAGTAGGGCAGCAATAGGAAGTTGGGAGGTTTTTCCTTTATGCTTTTACTCTGTGTTGTTTTCAGATTGTATTTTGTGATCTCATCTGTGCTCCTTGCAGAACACTTGCAGCAGCTGTGCTTCCTCTTCTGCTGTGTAAATATATCTTTAGGGAATGACCATCNTTAGTATAGTCAAGATTTTTGCTTGAAGAACAAAAGAAAGATTCTTTCTTTAATAGCCTCAGAATCTTATTTCGAAAGTGCCTATGTAATGGATTCTTACTTCTCAAACTAAAACCTATGTTCTGTAAGGCTTAATACTGTATTTTCAGTAATAGTAATAATAATAATAATAATAATAATAATAATAATAAATAGTAGTAAAACCACTATCATTGTCATAATCAACTTATAAACAATTTAACAAAGCTTCTCTCCATCATGCTTAGGCTTCTGACATGATGGGTGTTTAGGGCAAACTTGAGATTACTCAGACTAGCAGAAGCTGTGTGTAAAAATTTTTTTTACTAATGCACAATGTTTTTTGGACAGCATATCTGTATTTTTATTTTATCACTGGCAAAACATTTTATACCAAATATATATGATGCGCTTTTATATCTGAAGATTATTTCACTCAGCTGCTAAGGGCAACAGGCAGAGATCTGCCCTCAGATCTATTCTGACGGGTGGTTGCTGGGGAGGATGAGGAATGTACAACAGCAAATGTATGCTGATGAGGTCTCTCCAAGTAGCCTTTTACATTTGCCACCAGTGCAAACAAAATACAGGACTACACAGTTGCTGTGATTCAGAATGTATTTTCCATATTACGTATTTACTTTTTTAGCATGGTAAGGACTAAATTTGCACTTTGACATCCTCATATGAAATTATTGTTATTCTCAGTGCAACCGTCACCACCAGATGGTAGCGTTAAAGTCTTATCTGTTATGTAAAAATTTCACAGTCTTTCCAAGGATTTTTTTTTTTTGCTGTGTGTGTTTTTGTGGGCATGTTTTGCAGAATGCTTTTGCTTTGTTTCAGTATAAATCACAGAAAGAACCAAAGGGATTTTTAGGCTGTTGGGTGAAGAAACATTAGTAACTGGTAGAGGTTTATTGTAGAGGTACTCAACTGAATGAATTCTGGTCCACAGCTGGGATGTAAACCACAGATAACTATAACTTTTCATAAAACATCCATTCTCCATGTTTCTGACTTGCTTTCCTGTATGGTGGGCAGAACTATGAGACCTGCTAGTAGGGCAGCAATAGGAAGTTGGGAGGTTTTTCCTTTATGCTTTTACTCTGTGTTGTTTTCAGATTGTATTTTGTGATCTCATCTGTGCTCCTTGCAGAACACCTGCAGCAGCTGTGCTTCCTCTTCTGCTGTGTAAATATGTCTTTAGGGAATGACCATCAATTTGTATCCCTGAAGTTAAAATCTTTGCTCCTGCATAGAGAAGGGGCCGCTCTCTGCTAACAAAGACCCCTCAGTTATATGCTGATATAAATTGTTGTTCTCCTGGATTCCAGTAAGATCTATATACTGTCTTTAGATACTTAAGCCATACATTTACAACACAGAGATTTCCTTAATCTGCATTATTTAGACTACAGGTCCTGAATGTCAGAACAGTGCTATTTGGTATCCATTCCTCTGCAATGCACAGAGAAGGCTGGAGAAGGGAAGGAATTATGTAAACCTGGTTTGAAATGCTCTAATCAATGCAGTTTATTTTTTTTCAAGTTAATTTTTTGGTTGAGGTTTTTGTTCTGTACCAATTGTAACCTATTCAGTGGTTGTAATGGGCTTTGAGGAAAGCCATCAAGCGTCACCCATCAATTAGTGGCATTATTGATTTTATGCATGTAAATGGACAACATGCATCAAGGCATTTCAGCTTGCAGTTGCCTTTCTCCTCATGACGTGGCAATGCTAGCTCAGGAGGAAAGGCATGGAGGTGCTTGGATCCTGGGAGGAGAACATCATGAAGCCTGGTTGACTTGAAGGAGTTGATGTGGTAGTGCTGCAGTCTCAGCTGCCTCACTCTATGTCTAAAGGTGGTTTCTCAGTCCTGCACACTCTCACATTTCAGAAGTACACACGCTAGCTCTGCTTTACTTAGGAAGGCTGCAGAGGGAAGGTGTCTTTCTTGTGACAGTTGAGTTGTCACAAAGATACATATGCTCTTTTAAGCCCTGAAGTCATTTATACTCTCATGAAAATCTCAGCAAACCTCCGTATACCGTTAGTGAAAAGACACTCTGGATAGGTTGCTAGGTTGTAAGCGGACTGAGCTATTAATAAAACAGATTTAGACAGAGAGAATCCAGGCCTTTCATGACTCTACCTTTCACGCTTTCACACTGGAGTAGTGTGCACAGGACAACTAACAAGCCTCTTTCTTCCACTGGACACTTAGTTACTTCAAAGCTGTTTTTTCCCGAACATATCCTGGATCTCTAACACAGGTTAAAATAAAGTCTAAGCTGAAACACAGAGTAGAGGGAAGAAGACAGGGAGGGGATGAACATACGAGCCAGCTTAAAGATGTCTGCTTCTTATATCTAGAAAAAGATCCTCGGTGTTTTATACACTGCGTGAGAAGATACATTTTGCCCAGGCTTATATGTGTACTTTCACTGGAGTGACTTGTGAAGTAAGCTGGCTGAATCTGATCTCGCATTGCCAAATGATTTTTGCCAGGAAGAACAATACAGTTAGAACTTTTTAACCATTTTTAATGCTAGTATCTTTTTAACCATTCTGATGAGTGCTTAGGATGGCTAAGGAGGGTTTAATTTAGGAAAAATTCTGCTTTTTATTTCAGTAAGCATTCAATTCTCTAGATACTTATCAAAATCTCTTTTATGTTCCTCTTTGAAGGAGATCAAAAGAACAAGAGAAAGTATACACTATTGTAGTTTAGTCAGGATATGTTTTTCTGCAGAGGCCTTGGGCTAGGTGTTCATACTGATTTTGGGGTGAAAAAATTTCCATGATAATCCTAGAGTCATCCTACAGCAGTTGTGAACTCTGTGCATGACTAGGTTCTGGATTTGCTGCAGGGGTTTGCAAATAGGAGTGGAATAAGACAAGGTGACCTACGCACTCCTGCATTTTGTGAGCTGATGTTTGCTGCCTCAGCACCAGGACCATTTTTTCACTAGGGTGGTGAATGGCTAGTCCTTAAATGAATGGATCAATAATTTTCCCTTAAAATAAAAACCACCTGATCTTCTGTCTCTCCCCTCTCTCAGATCTGGCCCTGGTGCCTGTTTCACACCCAGCCTGCCTGATGTCATCAATCCCAGCTCCCATGTCCTTCTGCTATGATGATTTTCATTCGGATGTATTCCAAATAGTCATAGCAGGAAGCATATGTTCTTGTTCATGTCCCTGGTGAGCTGTACAAATATATAAGGAAATTTTCTGCCACTTGAAACTTGCTGACTTATAGCCAGCTGGCTTATAGCCAGAAAGTGTCCTTTCAGAGTTCTCAAAATTAAGGTAAAATAGCAGGACTTCATCTAAGATTTTTCCACCCCTTTGTATTTTGAGAAAGTTTTGGGTTTTTTTAAATCCCCACAGTTTCAGTCACAATTCAAATTTAGAAATATGTTCTTTATGGCCCTCAAGAGGAAGTGTTGTTTTGGATTTTAGTGTTAGACTCTGATATGAAAGATTTAGGCACTACCAATAAAAGGCAAGCTTGTAGTTCTTACAAAAATTTCAACAAAAGCCACTGGCTGCATAGGAGATCATGAAGATTTCAAAAAAATATAGAAAGAAAAATTGACACTCCTCACTCCCTCTTACCAAGGGGGAAAGCAGTCCACATTGGAGATAATAATTTAAAAAATGCATTTCATGGCTCTACCAAATGATATGTGCACATCAACTCTGAAAGGCGTGACTCCAACTAGTTTATTTGCCGATGGTCTGGGGGACAATGCGGGCTCAGTGTGGATGGGGTTTCCCAGGTCCTGAGCAGGTTTTATAGGAGCTATACGATTTTCAGTGCTGGAGCTAATTCAAGTCTTGCTCAGGATTTGTGAGCGAAATCTTCCTCTAGTTTTACATATTCTTACCCAGCCTGGAGGAAAAAATTAGTGAGAACAAATAGCTGGACAATGTAAAAGAACTAGACAATGTAATGTAGAAGAATTGCAGACATTGTCCACAATTTCCTAGAAAGGACCACAGAGCCTGGAACAAGCTGCATTTGTCAAAAAGACCATTTACTGGTTCTACAGGAAATCCATTGCATTTCAGCTAATAATGTGAATGTGATGCCCTGTGCTTGCATAACAGTATGATATAAAATTCTGACACGTGGTAAAATCTTCCTTCTGTCTTTATATGACAGAAGACAGGGGGAGGAGGGATGAGATCTCAATCTCATGGGAGAAATGTTGCTATGACAATTTAAACCAGCTAAAAATATACTCATGACTGCTTAAAAGTCAGGGTAGTAAAAGCAATATTCCCATTCCAAGATAAAAATGAACAGTCTATCCTGGAAGTTCAGGAATTAGTAATTCTGAGGAAGGTATTTTGACCTTGAGTTATGTATCTGCAATCAAATAATTTAGTCTCTGCAGTGGATAGTAAACAATTAAAAGCTGACGTTGTATAGAAAATACAGAGGGGGTTTATGGGTTTCTATGGTGAATTGCCTGTTACTGCACTTGCAGGCTTTTTGAGCACATGAAGAGTATGTGCTAATTGCCCCCAGAACCCATCAATACAGTGGTGCTGGTCACAAAAGTTAATCTTCGTGGCTATCGAAAGATGTGATGTGACTTTCTCAAGCAGACAAACAAAAATTTGCCTGTGCAAATCATTATGTCATGTCCAAACAAGAAGTGTGCAGGAATAGTTTTCCAAATGTCTCTGTCAGTATTTTTGCAGTACCATCATCTGCAGAGTCGGCTGGAGTTCTTGTTCCTAAATCATTTTCAGTTGAAAACACAAATGAGGATGTGGCAGGTCACACATACACCTCCTTCTTGTCGCAATGTTTCTTATACGTGGGTACCATGCACTGCTGAAGAAGACAGAGTTGTTACTTTGCCTCTCTCCTGTAGGTAAAACCAGCAGTATTTACATGGCCCAAATCCTAGCTCAGACCCTGTGCCTAATTTTCTGGTGGGTGGGCATAGATTTTCAGTCCTTAGATGAATCACCATTTGAAGGGATCTGCCTGTCTCTGCTGAATTTCAGGACAAAGTGCAGTACTGTGCCAAGCAGTGCTCCTCTAATTTGGGATCCCTAACAGTGTTTACATCATGAGACTCTGTAATTTACCACAGGCTTCAGCTTTCCAAAGATTTACTAAGGGCACATGGGGTTTCCCTATTCTGTTACAAGACAAAGCTCACATCCCTAAGACTGCTTAGTCACTTTCCACCTGCATCCTCTAGTTTCATCAACAAAACCATTGGCCATTTTGAACAGACAGTCATTCCAGTGTCAAGCATAACAGAAAAAAGGCCTCAAATATGTGCAGATCCCAGAACATAATGTGTGGCTTGATGCAGGTTTTACTTTTACACAATTCTAAATCAGATAACCAAAACAGAGAAATCCTGTAAGTATGCCCAGGATATTTTAGTGAAGCTTTTTACCATTTTTGCATGTTTAGATTCGATATTAAGAAAAATTTCTTCACTGAAAGCATGGTCAAGCATTGAAATAGGTTGCCCAGAGAAGTGATGGAATCACTGTTCTTGCAAATATATTAATAAGGGTGTAGATGTGGTGCCTAGGGACATTGTTCAGTGGTAGACCTGGCAGTATTGGGTTAACAGTTGGATTCAATGATCTTTGAGGTTTTTTCCAACCTGCATTATTCTATGATTCTCTGAAAATTACATAACAGTAACTTTTTTTTTCCTGTTGTTTGTAAGTAAGCATGTGCTAAATTTAACAGAGAAATACAGGTGAGAATTGAAAAGAAGTGAGTCAGACTTAAAAGGCCCAACTGTGCTACTCGCTGACTGAACTGCAAGCCAAAATTCCTTGGAAATCTCTAGGAGAACAGATTATAAATAAAGTTAAAAATATACATGAGGCACTGTAACCAGAATAGTCCTTTTATTTTTATCCAGGTCAACAGTCAGATGTTTGATGTTAACTTCCTTTTCTTCTGTGTCTTTTAGATGAGGGTGTATAAAGCTCAGCTTGTGGTAACCTGCTGGTGGTAACCTGCTGTAACTTAGTGCACCCATCCTTTCAAATTATTATATAGGTGTAAAAATTTGGCAGAAAAAAAATTCTTCTTCTCGAAATACTGGGTATTTATCAGCAAACAATTTGAAATGACTTCACACTACTTGCACTTCTGTTTCATTTACTGCATCCAGTGAAGGACATCTGATTTTGTTCAATTTTGATAGTCTTTTTGAATTTCAACAAATATCAACAATCACTCACAATATTTCACAAATATTGTGAAATATCAACAAATCACTCAGGAAAATGAAAGCCTCAGTGCTTTCCTTGCCTTTTTTTTTTTTTATGCAGTGTATTATCAGTTCTATAAAAGTTGATAACTACCCTTTTTCATTTTCTTTCAGCTTGAATTTATCTGTGCATTCATTACCAAGGGAGTGCTATCCTTAATTGTGTGTTAAAACTCACCCTGGCCTGGTCCACTATTTTCCTCTTATAAATCATTTTTCTTCATGTGTTGTAAGGTCCATAGGCCCTTGCCATGGCTGACTGTCTTCCTGAGGCAGGGCTCTGGTTACATACATGGGTAAGCTTGCTCCAGAGGTCATGTCTAGTTTTGCAGAGACAGCACTGCCATGCTGAGTCCTCAGGTCTTGTGTACTGTCTGGTTAGCCTGAACTTTTCACACACCATTCCTGCACGTGGCAAAGTCCATGATGTGTTTTGATGTAGTTTGCAATCTTGTCCATAGGTTCTTCCTTTACACTCACTCCCCTGGCAGGTTTTATCATTCCCTGAGGATAAATTGCAAAAGGCTGCTTAGTGCTGTCAGTATGTGGATCATCTGGCTGTCAAGCTGTAGGATGCATGTTCTACCCCAGTTTGGTACCTAATCCTTACTCAGGAGTCTGCAAAGTAGCATCAAAGAAATACGTATATTGCTATAGGTCTTAAAAAATACAGAAGAGATTGGAGGAGAGGAAAATGAGAGAAATTAATTCATGAGTCTAGACATTTTTATTAGAAATACACAACAAAACAGTGGATAGAAGTCTGTCACTATGATAAAATCAATTATGTTTACCATATGTTGGGCTGCTGGATTAGGACATACCAGTTCAGACACAATACAACCTTCTGTCATTGCAATCCACATGATTTCCAGCTCTGATGACTACACTGTTATGTCTACTGCCACATTAAGAGGGTAGTGATATACCTTCAGTATAAATACCTATGTATAGATATCTATATATATAGTAATCTTTGTGAGCAAGATGAACATTGTGAACGATTTTACTCTGTGTCCAATAGGAATGTGCCCAGAAGTAACGCATACCCTTTTACCGCTCATCCTCTCTGTCTCAATCCTTGCAAAAAAGGAGTCTCCATCTTCTTTGTAGCCACACTTTAAGCACTCAAACACTGTGATAAGGTCTCCCCTAAGCCTTCTTTTCCCCAGGCTGAACAAACCCAGCTCTCAGCCTTTCCTCAAATGGCAGGCTTCCCAGTATTTTGATCATCTTTCTAGCCCTTCTCTGAACCCTGTCCAGCCTGTCTACATCTTTTTTTTTTTTGTCCAGCAGGGACCAAAATGGAACACAATATTCCAGAGCTGGCCTGACAAACACGGAGTAGAGTGGGATAGTGACTTCTTTAATCTTTGCTGGTGATGCCTTTTTGATGGAACCCAACATCCTCTCGTCTTTCTTTGCCACAGCAGAACACTGTTCACTCCTGTTGAGCTTGTTGTCCACCAGGACCCCAGGTTCCTTTTCTACAGAGCTGCTCCCCAGAAGAGTAAATCCCAGCTTGTGCTGCACTCCTAGATTATGTTTTCCCCAGGGCAAGGCCTTATATTTGTCTTTGCCGAAATTAAACCATAAGCTGTTTTCCACTTATTCACATGAGGTTCTAAATGGGCTCATCTCCATATCATTTGTTTGATTTCCAGAACTGCTATAATCTGCCACCTGGTGTAGATCATAAAAATCAACTTTTAAGCATGTGCTGTTCAGTAAGTGATATTAATTTATAAAGTCAGAAAGCAAATATTGGCTTTGTTACATACTTTAAAATTAAGATCCATTGTCTTGGTTTGTTTCTGACATGGACTGAGAAATGTTTCACCTTCTGATTTTAATGTTTTAAAAAGATGCATAAATTGGCTGTTGTGAGTTAATTGTTTTCTTTTAGAGTAAAACAGATTTAATAATGTGTCTGGCTAAAACAGGCAGCTCTTGACACAGGTTAGTCAGTACATTTAAAGTATTTTAAATGGGGAAAAAAAGCCCAAAGGATTTGAAGATTATCTTCAGCTTTTTGGTGTGATCCTGCAGCAGTTCTCACATCTCTCATTTGACAGCACTGGTATAAACAATGATGAATCTCTTAATTTTAGAGTTGTCAAGAAAGGTCCTCATTTTCTTAGTTAGTTTCCTTTTTCTGTTTTCTTCATTCACATCAAGAATAGCAGGAGAGACTCTGATCTGGCATGGACACTCTTTCTGTCATTTTTTCAGGTAGAGCTGATGGTCTGGGTGTGACCAGGGCTGTGGATACAACTGTTTGGGAAGGAAGGTTTATGCAAGGGCTAGAGCTGTCTTATGCTTTAGTCCCCTGCTCTTAGATGGGTTGCACAGGTACAGATTGTCATAATTACCTGAGCATCTGTCTCTGCTGGTAATAAACAGTTAACCTCAGTGGCAGTCACATGCCTGGACACCTTTTGGATGACCTCATTCCTGTACACATGACTCTTCTGTCAGGTGGGTGAACTATTCTGCCCTATCTCCCCGCACTGATGTGCACTAGATGTGTGCCAGACCTTTGTGAGGAGACCTTTAACAAAAAATAGGATCAGAGGTCTAATAGACTGCCATTTCAACAGAGTGTTACTATTTTTACTGTATCTGAAGACGAATAATAACATAATAAAGTATGTTAGCTCTGAAAGACTGAGACCACAGTCATGGGAAATGTGTAAGCTCTTATTACCATTTTTCTTAGATAATTCCACAATAGTTCTCTGAAATAGTCTCTAGAGCTTCAGTTTGATTAGATTTATGTTTTAACATGTTTTTTTTTATTTCTAAGAAGGCTGCAGATTAACAACTCTGGTCTTACTCATCATTACCACAGTATGTTTTCTGTCCTCTGCAAACCCTGCGATGACCTCCACAGGAATATAAATATCTCCACTGCAATTCCTATTACCCACTCAAACCCTATTACCCCTATGGTGAATTAATATTTACTGTGTTCAGTTGTCGGTCTTAAAATTGTTACAGCTCTCCCACTCTGCACCTGAAAACAGGAGAAGTGCCTGACATTAGGAACAAAGCAGTGTTAATTCATCATTAAGTACCACTGTAGTACCTACTAGCACTCTCCTTGATATTTATTAGTACTTGCCTTGAGTTGGAGATAGATTTGTGGATGAAGATCTGCCCTTAAGCTGACATGGCTTGCTGGTTAATACTGCAGGACAGCATGGGGGATATCTCCACTATAGTCTTTGTTGTGTGCTCAGCATCTCCTCTTATGCACCGGATCAGTGTGATCTAGTAGGCTCATTACCTTGTCATGACAGAGAAAATATTCAGAGCATTGAATTCTTTTTACCCTACCTTTGTTCCCTGAAAGTGGGAAGTGGGAAATGTGTCAAGAGAAGAACGAGTTGACACCAAGTTTTTAAAATAAAATCAAGTAACAGAATTTTCTTGAGATTTTGACAAATCTGCCAGCCTTGCATAAAACTGTCAGTTTCCTAGATTCTACCTCAGTAATGATACTAGATGAATAAAATGAGAATAAATCACCCTAACTATCCAACCAGAGCTTAGTCAGTACGGAATTTAGATTTTTGCTTTAGCAATCAAGGTTTGGCTGTCAAAAGACCTTTCTCTCTTTTGTCAAAGCTTGTGAGTATTCAACTGACTGAAGATAACTGAAACTAGTCATCGCCCATTCTCCCTGAAAAGTCATGCTCCAGCACCTTGACACACTGAATGCTGAGTACCAGTATTACCTGGGAGAAAAAAATACCTGGAAAAATCATCTTTAAAAATCGATCCGTTCTTTTACTGTTAAAGAGATTGGCATGATGTAAGGCATCTGACTTGAGATATATTCCACATCACCAGCAAGCTATTTGTTCCCACATTAGAATAACTGAGGAGAATTAGGTCTCCTTGTCATAGATGAGGTCAGACCAACTGAAGTCCAAGTACAGGTCAGACCAGTCTACTGATACCATTTACAAAGGGAAACACTTGTCTTAGTGGTGGTAGAAACTTGTGGCTTTGCAAAGACCCACTTTTAGAAATAGCTTTGATTGCCCTTCTTGGTAGTTAGCAACACAATAGCAACCCATAACTAGCAGTTGCAGCCGCTGGAGAGGTGTCTGACAAAGAGCTTTGTGGCAAAAAGCAGCAAGAGGATCCAACAGCTCAGAGAGCGATGATTCATTGTTTGTCAACAGCCTCCTGCAGAGTAGAAACTAAGGCAAACCCAAGAGAAGTTAGAGACGTTGACAGGTGATGTAGATGCCACAGCAGTTTCACTGGCAGCAAACCTCTTAAACCTCAGCTGGATTTGGGAAGGGATTTCCTAAAGGCTCTTCCCTCCACGTCTGCTCCAGCATACAGCTGCAGAGCAGCTCTGCCTGACTTCCCTCCAACAGCACTGCCGAACAAACTGACTAACAGAATGGAAAATCAGCCCTGGTCAGTAGCCCTGAGTGATCAACACCAGAGACTCCAAAGGCCTTTAAACTTAGGCCTTTAAACTCTGAAGAGAAACACACCACTGACTGCCGAGGCATAGCAGGCAGCACAGTGGGTACTACTGCATGAGAGACATGATTTCACCTCAGAGAAGGTGAGTTAAAAACACTTGGGGGTGGCAACCCAGCTCTTCTCACAGGTGGCCAGTTGGGTAGCCAAACTGCTGAAACAACCAGCTGGGGAGCACAGCATGCCCAGCCAGCATCCCATGGGATGCACTGTCTGGTTCTGCTTCAGGGACAGGGTTTGCTTCCTCTGGGGCAGCTTTCAACAACTTTCAACTCAGCAGCACCCCCAAACCTGAAGTAACCCTTAGACCTGGTAGCATTGTCCAAATCCAGGAACAAATGCAGATGCACCTGACACATGGGAGCACCCCAACCTGGCAGTATGCACCTGATGCCCAGAGCAACACTCGCAAACCCTGAAGTTCACCCTGAAATGGCAGCAACCACCACACCCATGCACAACCCCAAAACTTGTTAGCAACCTCCAAACCCACAAATACCGTGAAGCCCAGGGACACATCTTAAATCTGCCAACAGCAGCACAGGTTCGGAGAGCCACCACATACACCCCTGAACTAGGCACCTTTCCTCAGGCCAGGCAGACCCCCAAAAACTGGCAGCATGGCATGGACCCAGCAGGGCACAGCAATCCCAAGCCCAGCAGGCTGTTGCCACGCCATGGCATCTGGGGCAGCCCCTAGGCCAGGCCCCCCACCTTGGCCAGGACAAGGAATGAAGGCTGGAGCAGGAAGCCTGGGTTGGTCCAGGTCTGGTGGCAGCCTCACCACCAGGCTGGCTGTGCTCTTGTCACTTCTGGGGATTTCCCAAGGCACTGGGGCCCAGCCGGGCATCCTGGACAAGGCAGAGACCAAGGATGCAGATGGAACTCAGGCATGTGAACATCCCCTGGCAAGCCTTGAAGCAAGGCTTGAAGCACAAGGCCATGGCTCTGGGCAGCCAGGCAAGGCCAGTCTGTAGGGACAAGTGTCTGGGGAAGGTGCTGCCAACCCTGGAGAAGAAGATGAGATCCCAGTCTGTCCCCTAACACTGCTCTTGAGAAAGGCAGAGGATAATGACTGGCAAATTAGTGTGGGATCTCCCAGCGCAGGTAAGCGGACAATTTTTTTGTGACAAGTGAAGAGGGCCAGCCAGCGCTTGGGACTGGCACACAGCTAGTCCTGTGGTGGTTTTTAGGCTAACTTTAGGGCTTTTTTCCCCCACTATGGTTGCCAAAAGGTGTGTCATGTCCTAATAGGCCCAGTCTGGGAGTGGCTGTCACTCTTGACTGCCACAGTGGCCTGGGGGAGCCCCCATGCTGCCTGACTGGCAGTGCTGAAGCTGCTGGTTTCAGTACTCTGTGCTGGTACAGTTGACCAGTGGCGTTTTTCAGGCTGGCTGAGTTTTGTACCCATTGTTATTTCCTTGAGCAGTTTTAGAACCGGTCTGGCCCTGGGTGGCTGGAGAGACTGCTGCTTTCAGGCACCAGGGAGCCATGGGACTGCGCTGATGCCACCTGGCTGGCAGTGCTGGGTCTCATAATCTCCAAATTGTCGCTGAGGGCTGCAAGGAGAGGCAGGATGGTCATCAGGATGGCCACCCAGGCCCCAGGCAGGAGAAGTCATTGTCGTACCAACAACTTTCCTGGAGCCAAGCCCTAAGGCTCTGCTGACAGAGTGAGCGTGGCCCCTGGCCCCAGCACAAGACACCCAGTGATGCCTTAAGTTTTAACTTTTATAATTTAAAATCCTGTACTGTCTAGAGTATAACTCTGAAGCTTCTCGTAGTCTGTTAGCTGCTGCTCTCTTAGGCCAGACAGACACAACAAACCCTTCCCAGGCCTGCCCTCCAAGGACACCCAGCCTGTCCTAGGCCCAAAACACAAACCAACATCTTGGAAAGGGGGGAGTGAGCTTGGGGAAATTACATTGTTAACTGAAGCTTTAATTGGAGAATTAAACTTGATATGCAAATGAACCAAACTTATAAAAGTGTGAAGAACTCGTGACCTGGGGTCCATCTTTGGGTCCATCTTGGCAGTCACCTCTGGCTCCCCAGAGTGTACCTTTGAAGGCCCTTCAAATAAATACCTACCTTTATTCCCTTACTCTTGTCTAGTCTCTCTTTTTTAGGTGGCCTGATAAGGCATCACCAGGTGCTTTGCCCCTTAGCAGTGTCCGTAGGTACAGCTGTCACACTCCTAGGGTTTTGTGCTGTTCCTCAAAGAGAAGCAGCATTGCTTTGGGCCAGCAGGACCAGAACAGCGACCATCCCCTGCACTGGGCATGTGAGAGGCTGTGCCTTGAACCCTTGTGTCCAGTTCTGGGCCCTCATTACAAGGAAGACATTGAGGTGCTGGAACATGT
The DNA here is from genome assembly GCA_013398015.1 of Oreocharis arfaki. Classification (NCBI taxonomy): domain Eukaryota; kingdom Metazoa; phylum Chordata; class Aves; order Passeriformes; family Paramythiidae; genus Oreocharis; species Oreocharis arfaki. Next base: position 403,401 of record VZRR01007006.1, read on the forward strand.
CCAGAGAAGGGCAACATAGCTGGGGAAGGGTCTGGAGCACAAGTCTGATGAAGATTGAGGGGGTTCAGCTTCAAGAAAGGGATGTTTAGGGGGAACTTCTCACTCTCTAAACTGCCTGAAAGGAGTTTGTAACCAGGTGGGGGTTGGTGTCTTCTCCCAGGCAACCAGTAACAGGATGAGAGGAAATGGCCTCAAGTTGTGCCAGGGGAGGTTTAGATTGGATTTTAGGAAGGATTTCTTCACTGAAAAGGTGCTGAGGCATTGGAACAGAGAGGTGACGGAGTGGCCATTCCTTCAAGTGTTCATAATTTCTGGGACATGATTTAGTGGTGCGCTTGGCAGGGCTGGGTTAACACTTCAGGGATCTTCAGGGTCTTTTCCAACCTCTCTGATCCTATTATATCTATGGGTTTTATCATGATTATTATGAATAGCAGCGTTAGTAGTGCTTGCTCACATTTCTTTAACTGGAAGTCTTCCTTTCTTGCTTTGGGTAGATGTCCTCCTTGCTGAGGACTTTCAAAAGTGGTCACACCATTTGGGTATGGAGGAAGTGTGTTGACGGTGCCTAAATGAAGGCATCCACAGTGTCTCCTCACTCTTCAGCTTTTCTCACCAGCTTGTAGTTCTCAGCAGACTTCTCTGAACACATGAATGGTTGTAGGGAAAGACTGATTCCATAATCTATCTACAAGCCCAATTTTGAGTTTAACTGAGCAAGCTGGTCTTGCACCTGAAGTCTTACAAACCTCTGCAAGGGTATTTCCTTAGAAACGTGAATCTTCATCTCACTGAGTGATTTTGTCTTCAATATGGTTTTGTGTGATTTTGTCTTCTGTGGTTTGGGTCCTGTGACTAGCTCATATTAACATTTAAAGAGTCTTGAAGATACCTCCTCTTATATTCTAACCTGGAAAAAAATGTACAGCATAGACTGCATTGAGGATGCAGGATGAGAGCTAGAGTCATTGAACAGGGTGTTACTGAAGAATACAATACTGTGGGCAGTCTTCTGTCTATAGAACATCTGCTTGAAGTGTAATTGCTTACCTCAAAGCAGTCTCCACTTTGCCTTGTATTCTTACAAGGAGCCATGAGGCCTCTCGCTGACAGCTCTCTTAACTAGTTAGTAGAAATTAGTTTCTTTCTTTTCTGCTTGAAAATGATAAAGTTCCTGACTAGTGTTGCCTGTGCCTTAGACGGAAAAAGAGCCAGAGCAAACAGAGTAATTCAGAAAACTGAATCAGAGGTTGGTCCTATCTCTCACATGGCTTGAGTAAGTACATCCTAATACAGCCAGTTAGTATCCAGGAATTATTCACGAGTTTTACTGAATTGTGTGTACAGTTTCAGAAGTCAAGGGGGAGGGAAGGTGTGTCAGGAATCTTACAACTTTTAATCAGAAAAGAAACTAATTTTTTAAGGATTTGAACATTTTGCCACTATCCAAGCAGCTGTTACAGTAACTTGAATTTAGGTTTTAACACTTCTTGTCCAGAAAATTATGAGGCATATAGGAAAATATGTGAGCTTTTTTACTAAGGTGTGTTTCATTTTCTAGCTAGCATGTAGGATTTTAGCTGAAATACAATTTCAAATGTGTATGACCTAATATAATATTAGGATTCTCCCCTATCTGCTATCCTCTCTGTTTTAGATATTTCTTTATAGGATCATTGCCTTATTTCAGAGAAAAGCATGACTTTGTATACTTTGTGTCAGTGACACCCATCCCAGGAGTGTGCAACCTGCACTTTTGTTTTATCAATAAACATGGTATCAGTAAAATACTCTAAAGATGGTAAGCGTCCTCACCTTGGTAATGTAATTGCTGCTTTTCATACCAGCTATGTTCCTGAAGAAAGTAATGTGGATATGAATAGTCCAAGATGATAACAGGCTGGGGTCTCACAACATGTTGATGGATTGGAAATTTCAAGTTACAAAAGCATCGTTAGTTTGCAGTTTAAAACATAGCATACAGGGCCAAATGCACTATAAAAATACAGACATGAGGACGTTCTGATGAAGCTAAGGAAATTGTGTGTATGCATATGCATGTATAACAGCATACTGCACAATAGGGCAAAAAGGATTAAATGCTTTTGGGGACACTGAGTCACATTTTCATATTTTTGCAGCATTTAATTTTTTATGGACTCTCTACACCTAACAGCATTTATCCCACCTCTCTCTCTTGCCTTCTGTCACTTCCTTCCTCTGTCTTTCTGTCTGTGCATTGCCCCTTGACAAAATGCTGCTGAAGAGCTGGTCAAATACTGCAAAGCTATATCCTCACAACTTTACAGGCAGCCCTGACAGGGCCTGCAATAAGGTGAGAATTCCTGAACTTGAGTGATGACAGTGTGATTTTACAGACCAGGGTAAAGTGGCTAGGCACATCCGGAAAGATACTGCACAGCTAATATTTCAAATAGGTGCCTGGTGTCTTTGAATCTAAGCTTAGATCACTTATGAATGTACAAATATATCTGTGTTTCTCTGAGAAAGCAATAAATAGAATTGTACTTTACCATGGGTTTACTGGCTGTGAGCCAAACCAGAGAGCCAGAGACAGGCATTGAGGCATGTATATTCATACTCTCCTGCACTGACCTCAGAGTTTACCCCAGCTTCGCATAATTTCTTCTTGGTGCAGCAAACTATTTTTTATACTGCTAAGGTATGTCACCCCTGAAGCTCAATCCTAAATCCAAACATATATGAAAAGGCCTATTAACTTGAGTAAGAGGACTACTCATGCACAGAAATCTGTGCAGTACTGGGTCAGGTGCTAAAAAAGGAAAACTGATCATGTTGTTTTGAAAGGCCAAGACTATAAAAGGTCTCCATCAAAGTTTAAATTAATTCTCCCAGAGAAGCGAACTAGGAGTTTGAATTTCTGTGTTAGCGATAAGTCGCTCACCTTTGGAGTCCATCATTTATATTCATTGGCTGCAAGAGACTGGAATCTGTCCAGAGAGCAGAATTCTCTTTTTTCATTGTGAAAAGATTCCTGTTTTCAGTGAAATCCTCCATCATTTCCATTTCTCGCCAGTATGACATTGCTTATTCACAAGGGTTGTAAGTTTTAATGAACGTTATTTTTTGTTCTGTCTCAGCCTGTCAGCAAAGTTTAGTAAACCTTGTGCCTTGTGACAAATGCATTTACCAGCTGGATGGAGCATATTTGCAGTGTGCTCTCTTCAGAGATGCTGTCTCTGTGAATTACTGTGGTGCAGACCAAAAACAGCTGGCATTCCCTTGTGAGGAAAGGTAAGCATAGATCCTTTACTACTGCCCAGTCCTAGTGGGGCTCAACATTTGGCTTCATCAGAAAGAGGAGTCAGGGAAGAACAGCACGAATCATGTCTTCACCCTGTGTGCAGAGATACATGAACTTCAGGGCAAGGAGGCAACTGTGACTTCACTCCTCTTCCATACCTCCCCTGCCTGAATGCATTACTAACTTCCTTGTGGCATGGCATCATTCCAAGTTTGCATTCTTCTTGCATGGAAAAAAAAGCTATAGTGCACTCATCAGGACCTTCTTTGCACCTAGAAATTGCAAGGTGGCAATACAAAGGGTAGGCTCTTTTGAACATGTGCTGTTGACCAGACACAACACAGCCATAAACTCATGCTCAAAATGTAGTTTAGGACTTGAACTGCTCCCCTTTGGCACTCATATGGAATCACCATGGCAACTGTTCCACTGGGGACAGCATGAGTACACTGAAAAATACTGAAATCTTGAAATAATTTTGGGATGGAAATCTCATTTGGAAATGAGGTCTTGTGTGAGACAATTGACTCTCTCTTTGATAAAATGCTAGAGAATGCTCCCACTCCAAAGAGGGGCAGTTCTTGGGACCAACAAGTTTGTGGAAATGCTGAGAGCTACATGTAGAATTTCAAAAAAAGCTCTGGAGTTTCAAAAAAACCCCATCTTTCTGAAGCCGTTCAGTTGAACAGAATAATACTTTTGTCTCTACTCAGTGTGCACGTGCTAAGGACCCTCAAATTGAATATAAAATCGTAGCAAGGACAAACACATTGTCTTCCTGGGAGGTGATAAAGGAAGTTCCATTGTATGGTGATGTGCTATTTGATGACCCTCACAATACTGCCACAGCAGCTGCCCAGTGGAGAAAGTCACTGTAAACAGGGAAAGAGGCTCTGATAGTAAGAAATTACAGGTCATATGAAGTACATAAAAAAAAAAAAGTACAAAATCCATTTCGTTGAGATTTCCTTTGTTGTTGCTTTACTCTGTAAAGCTTATCATAAAGATCAATAGGCAAAAAAACCTGTTACTGTTGAGACCACACAGATTTCTAAGCTACTAAGTTTCTTTAACACTCCTGGCTTTCCATCATGGTTTACACACGTAATAGATCCAAAGAATTTTATCTGATGTGCTTATTTCTGAGAAGATATTGCATTTTTAAGTTAATAACCTTGTTCAACCTTTGCCTTTCTTCCTTAAAATGTTGTCTGATGGATGCTGGAAGCAGAAGAATTACAGTGCTTCCAGATTACTGCTTTACTTTGAAGGGGGTGGTGTGGCCCAGTGGGCTGGAATACAAGAGAAGGATTCTCTACCAGGTAACCTTAGGTGGCTGGTTTCACACCTGTAAGCATCAGCTAACTGTAGCTGAAAAATAGAAGGGGAAAGGGGAGCTGATGGCACCAGTGCTTTGCAAGTGCTTGAGTCACAAGCAATAAGCTGTGACACGAGGAAGAAGCTTTATCTAGGAAGCAAGATTGACCTACAGCTACTTCTGAAGCAGGCTTATTTTGAGACATGATTCAATTCTGCCATCACTCTGTCAGTTTGTATCTAAACATGTGTGTTTGATCTGAACACATTCACTCTGATCTGTCTGTTCAAGCTGTTTGTCAAGGTTAATGGTTAAATGGCTAAAAATATAAATGAGGACATTTGCAGGGGTTGTTGGAACAACCGTGCAAAATTTTACTTCCTTTGTAATGCTACCTGTTCTTCATCATCATAATCTTAAAGCACAAGAGGTTCCTCCTCCTCTGAGTTATTAGAGAAGAAAAGCATTTTACTGAACACTGTAAGTCTAGCCTTTTGCAACAGCTCTTTGAAGACAGAAGCAGACAATCTGAATTGTCTTGCAGTTGCAGATCCAAAAGAAATAGTCAGTGAAACTGTATTAGTAGTGAAAGTCTATTTCAGTATAAATATAAAATGTTTAAAGAATCTGTTCTTTAATATCTTTGTGAGGCTGAAATGAACATGGAATCTCTTTAATTCCTGTAGATGAACCAGAAATATTTAGATGCTATTGTAAGGCTGTTTCAGAGCCTTCGGAAGCAAACAGACTATGAGCTGGGTGTTGTGTTCTCTAAAGAAAAAAACATTTAATTGCTTCCAGAGCTGATGTGAGTCATTGTTTGTTTTCTGTTAGAGCAACACCTCAGTCCTCAGCAGGGACTCTGAAAATGAGTTAGTTCCATTGTATTTTTGTCCAGTTTTCTGCCTGCTGCCCATATTTCTAAGAGGCATTATCTGTCTCAAAGTACTTGAAGCCTTGCTAGGCAAGACAGCAAAGTCCCAGAAGTATAGGCAAGGAGGAGTGAAATGAGTAGCCAATTCCACTCAACAGCTAGGAGCAGATATTCTAAGTCCTAGAGATATGTCCTACCTGTCAAAACACTTACTAGTGTGCTATTCAGAATAATGATGCCAAGGAATCAGAAGAGGGATAAAATGTTGTGCTTTAGGATAATTATGGTGGTGTTAATGATACTTTAATGGCTTATTTGGGTTTATAGACACATTTTTCTCAAAATTGTTAAATTTTATATTAAAGCCTAGAGGTATTATGTGATTATTCAAGATACTTATAAATTTTTTTCTCTCTGCCAGGTGGTTTTCCACATGATACAACATGGAACTTCTGTTTATAACCATAATGAACAGAATCAACAGGATCAAATGCTAATCAGCTCTCCACAGTTAGGGTGCTGTAGTCTGTGTGTGTGTTTCTCTCCTAAATGATGGCACAATATACAAGAATAAAGCAGTGTTCATATTTTCTGATGCTTCAGTTTGCAGAAGTCACTAGAAAACAGCTAGAGCAGCTGGATGCGTGCATATCAGATAGCTTGAAATAGTATAGTGCATGTTGTAAGGACAGTTCTGTTGCACCTGTCAGCATCCATGGGATTTTCCAATACTTTTGGTTCCCTGCAGCACTAAAGGTGCTATGAGACATGAAATATTTCTATATTATATGGGATCTGGGTGAAGTAAATTTGTGAACTATTATGAACTGGTGGTTCAGACTGGCAGTTAACAGACGTAGCAGTCCTGAACTTATCCTATGTTTTCATAATGCATGGTTACCTGTTCTCTCTTCCTCTGCAATAGATAATTAAATAGAAATTATAAAGACTTCTAAAATAAATCTCCCATAACTATCTACTTGTTTTCAAATATTTCAAAATTGCGCAGGACTCTGAGCAAGACCGAAAAATTTCCTGCATTTTTGCCTGCAGTTTTGGGAACTTTGATCCAAATATAGTGCTTCACATTACTAATGAATATTGCTTAATTTGCCTTGCAGGTATCCTTAACTCAGGTCAAATAAATAAAATATTTCCAAAGAAGGAAATAATTTCACTTTGAGGTTTTGTTTACATCCCCTGCTTGGGGTTTTTTTTTTTGTCTCATAAATGAGGAACTGAGTGCTGCTTTTCCAATGGTGACATCATGTGTCAGGCTTCTGTCCCATACTGAGTCTCAGATAATCTGATTGGATTAAAACTGCAATGGTCAATGCTACAATACACTGACCTTCTCATGGCATTGAATCAGTCCTAGCTGTAAGTACTGCACCATATAGCAAGTGTTCACAAAACTGCCTTTTTAAATAGTTGCCTTTTACATTTCTTGAAGGTTAGTAGGATAGAAAAATACATGTATTCCTTCTGCTCACAATGTTTCTTGCTACAAGCAATACTCTTCAGCTGACTTTGGTCTTCCCGTCTTGCAGATTTTGTGACAGAAAAGAAGTGCAGGTTTTGAAGCCTGGTATATTGAATTAGTCATTGGTTCATTTTACCATGCTGTGAGAAGTACAAGCAGAGTCACTGACAGCTGTTCTCCTCAAGTGTTCTGTACTAAAAGATGATTGGTGCACATTCAACTTTCGGAGTCTTGGCATCATATGCAATTACAGAAATGGTAATGGAGAAGTTTCAAGAACAGTAATGATGTAGTGCAATAATTCTGATCCATAATAATGATAGGTTCAATAAGGTGAAGTGCTGGATCCTGCCCCTGGGTCACAAAAACCCCATGCAGTGCTACAGGCTGGGTACGGAGTGTCTGGAAATCTGCCTGGCAGAAAAGGACTTGGGGGTGCTGGTCAACAGTAACTGAACATGAGCCAGGAGTGTGTTCAGGTGGCCAAGAAGGCCCATGACATCTTGGCCTGTATCAGGAATAGTGTGGCCAGCAGGACCAGGGTAGTGATTGACCCCTGTGCTTGGCACTGGTGAGGCCATACTTTGAACTTTGTGTCCAGTTCTGGGCCCCTCACTGCAGGAAGGACAGTGAGGTGCTGGAGCGTGCCCAGAGAAGGGCAATGGAGCAATGGAGCTGGGGAAGGGCTTAGAGAGTAAATCCTATCAGGAGTGTCTGAGGGGGCTGGGGTTGTTTAGCTGGAGAAAAAGAGGTTCAGGGATAACCTTATCACGCTCTACAAGTGCCTGAAAGGAGGGTGCAGCAAGGTGGGGTCAGTCCCAGGCAACCAGTGACAGGATGAGAGGACACAGCCTCAAGCTGCACCAGGGGAAGTTCAGGTTGGACATCAGGAGGAATTTCTTAGTGGAAAGCATTGTCAAGCATTGGAATGGACTGCCCAGGGAGATGGTGGAGCCACCATCCCTGGAGGTGTTCAAGAAACAACTGGATGTAGCATGCAGTGCCCTGACCTAGTTGACAAAGTGGTGATCAGTGAAAGGTTGGACTTGTTGATCTTGGAGGTCTTCTCCAATCTAAATGATTCTGTCTGCCTGTCCTATCTAGTTTAGGTCTTTATATTTTCAAAAAGTATATTTTATTAATCTGATAAAAAGAAACACAGTGGTAAATATGGAATAACTATAGCAATAAAGACCAAAACTAGTATTTCCTTAAGTACGAATGTAATTCTGGCACCACTTCTTCAGAAGCTCTCTGGTGTCATCTGAAAGATAGACACAATTTAAGTACTTAAGAGATCTATAGAAAATTTAAGAAAAGCAGTGCTGAAGCTGATCTGTGTCAACAGCAGGGCTTTGAAAATGAAAACGCTCACCACACATCAGACCTGACCTGGCATCTGTGTGAGAAGGAATGGGGTAGCAAGCAGCGAAACACTCATGAAGTGTTGTGGACAGAGCTGCCAAACCTGTCCTGAATTTAAAAACTTTGCCTCAAAAACACCATCTGCTCTTACAAATCTCATTATTTTAGTGAACAGGGGAACAGGGCTGCTAAAAAACCTGCAACAACATCCTTCAAATGTACACATCAGATATTAAGACTAAGCTGTCATCAAATAATAAAACTGTGATTAGAACCGGAGACGGTGAAAACCAGCTAAAGGAACAAGTGGTTGCAAAATAAGTGAGGGCAGCTGTCCTGGATTATGCCAGTGTTCACAAGTGTTTGTGAAACCTACAAATACACATGTTTATATTTTTACAATAATGTACACCTGGAAAGTTTTTATGTGATGTCAGACTAGCAGAACAGCATAGTGATGAATGCCTTAGATGTAAAGCTAGGTAAATTAAAGTTTTGCCTGCCTAGCACTTGCTCAGCATATGTATTCCTCTCCTGATACTCAGAATGTCTGTTCCAGATCGGAAGTGTGGTCAGCTGAAAAGAGCCCTGTCCTGAGTGAGCCAGATATCAGTTACACAGTCTGGAGCAAAATGCAGAGCATTAGAGAGTTAACCTCATATAGGTATTCCTCTTTCAATTTAAACCACTGAATAATCCAGACTTACCTCCTATGTATACAGTCCTTGAGAAACTGGGGCTGGCAAGTCATATTCAGTAGGTCATTTGATCCATCACTTTAGTTTAGAACTGGGATTAGGTGAAAGGCTTTCCAGTGTGCACATGCTAAGTAATTGTTTGGCTTACAGTGAGAGTACAAAAAAACTATTTAGCTCTAGCTATTTATGTAAGCATTTATTTTACAATGCTCTAGTTGAACTCCTTCAAAGTGGATTAAGTTGAACAGCTCAAAGGCATTTTTCTGTGAAATTTGATAACCCACAAAAATAGTTAGGGAAGAATAATGATGGCCCATTAAATTTGCACCTGAGCTTATTTGACAGTAAATTCCCTGTGTTGACAGGTCCCAAGAGCACAAAGCTCATAAGTGGATTGTACACATAAAGTGTGGTGTGGTTGCTGCAGACAGGCAGCCAAACAGCCTTGAATGCTCAGTGAAGGCACAGAAGGTTATGCTGGAGAGCAGCAGAGCTTTTGTTGGCTAATTAAACAACCATGCTGTTACAGAGTAAAACAAATTAAAGAAGGGAAATATAAGACAGGGGCAGGGTTGAAATAGCAGTGTCAGCTGGAAAGCTGTTGCACAGAGCATTGACTGATGTGACAGGGATGTAAACACATGGACTTCAAGATTTAAAGGTATTAAGGCATCGCTTCACAAAACCTTGCAGTGTCTAATCTGTTTACAAATGTGACCCCTTAAGGTGCTCACATTT
>VZRR01007007.1:0-10972 GCA_013398015.1 Oreocharis arfaki
CCCTTTAGGCCCTGGAAGGGACTTGAAGTTTCCTGGAGGAAACAACTTCTCCGTGAGGGCAGAACGTGCTCTTCTGGGGCCTTTTTTGGGAACGGCTCTGCCAGGTGCGCTGGGCGTCTCACGGAAAACGAAGGATGGGACGAGGGCACGGAATGAAAACTCACTTCAGGGAGCTGGAATTGCAGAGGCGGAGGAGGTGATTATTCTCTGCAGTTATCACATCTGGATTACCCCGGTTCGGGCCGTTTCTGGGCTGCTCCGGTTTCTGCACTGGGGGAGGATCATCCAAACCGGCGTCATCAGAGCTTTCCTTGGAACTAAGTTTATTTTGGGGCTTAGCTCTTGGCTGCGCCGAAGCCAAGGAGGGGTTTTGCTGTTGGCTTTGGGTCTTCCCCTCCTTGAGGAAGTTCCCGAGCTGGAGCACAAACCAGAGCAGGAATGCGAAGGAGCTGCTGTTTTTCCCTAATTTCATCCCATTTTTCCTCAGTCAATCAACTCCTGCCTTAATTACGCTTTGGAGAGCCCACGGCCACCGGGATTTGCGGGGCTGATTCCCAGGAGAACTCCCGGAGCTGCCTTGTTGTTGAAGGGGCTGGATTGTGTCGCCTGTGAAACAAATGTACAAAAACCCCCCCTTTTTTTTTTCCAGCAGCCTCGCCTCACACCTCACCCTGACACGGGAATTACGGCTGGAAAAACAACCTCCGGGCCGCTTCCCGCCCCAGTCCTCAAAGGAATGGGGAAAAATGGGTGAGGGAAGGGGAAATACTGAACCTGCGCTCTGGGATGATATCCCAAGGTTCGGCCCCTCTGGCATCGCTCCCAGAGGTTGGTGAGGCTCGAGGATGCACTTGAGGGAGAAGAACCCGGGAGGAGCTGACGGGAATATTCCCTGGAGTATTAAGGGATGGATTGACACCTGCTCTGCTCCCGCTATGGGATTTGAGGCTTTGGGGTGACGGACTCCCTGAGGGATGTGCTGCTCCCAGGAGTTGGAAGTGTCCGGCTGGTCCACCAGACGGGATTTATGGCTCCTCAGCATCTCAGGAGCACTGAAATTCCACCTGCTGGGAAGAGAGGGGGCGGGGGCCCGGGCAGCTCCCGGCGTGGAATTGGGGGAGTTGGGAAATGGAGGCTGGCAGGGTTGGCGGAGCAATCCAAGCTCCTCATCCTTCCTGCTCCCGCGGAAATGGATCCCTGGAGTGTCACAATCCCCCTCTCCCCTCGTTCCATCCGCGGGATCAACAGCCCGCGGGCGAGGCTGGAAGTGCATCCCGGGGATCTTCCCGTCCCCCTGCCGCCGAAGCAATGACCTCCCTCCACGTGCCAGGAAATCACGGATGCTGCAGGATCTTGGATTATCCCATGGATAGGACCAGCCAGGAATCCGCTGGGATGCGGTTATCCCAAACAGAAATGAGCCCGCTCCTTGTGCTTGTGCAACAAAACTCATTTTTCCCAGAATTTTGGGATTTTTTCCCAGAATTTTGGGACTTTTCCGGGTTGGTGATGCCCCTTTCTCCATCCTGCTCTCTGGAATTCATGCCTTTAATGCCTCTAAATGCTTTTATGGTTCCCCTCCCAAAGTTTGAGTCCCACTGGGACTTCGTGCCCGTGTATGCCGAGCCCACATTTTTTGGGATGGGGGTCTCCAATCCCTGGATCATGGGGGCACCAAGTGAGGGGAGGAGGGATCGGTGTCTCCACGTGGAGAGAGGTTTAATCCCGGAGGAAAAGGATGGCACCTGCACACAGCAGAGTGAGGGAATCACTTAATTTCCAGGTTTCGGGGCATTTCTGGCGGATCCAGATTTTGGATTTGAATTCCTTTCCATGGGAAAAAAACCTGCTCTGAGTGCAAGGCTTGAAACGGGGAATTTGGGAAGTTGGAGAGCTGGAGTTAAGGTAGAAAGTTTAGGTTTAAAAGGAGCAAAAATTCCTTTGTGGGAAGGTTCCTCCGACCCTGGCACAGCTTCCCAGGGGAGTGGTGGAGCCACCATTCCTGGAGGGATTTTAAAGTCTGGACGGAGCCACAATCCTGGATGGATTTTAAAGTGTGGATGTGGCACCTGGGGACGTGGATTAGTGGTGGCCTTGGGAATTCTGGGTTTTAGATTTCACGCCCTTTTTTGTTTCGTAGCCCTCTCCGTGAGTCAATCCCTGAGGATTTTATGGGATGTCCCTGCCCATGGCAGGGGTCGGCACAGGATGATCCTCAAGGTCCCTTCCAACCCAAACCATTCCAGGATTCCCGGATTTACATGGGAGCACTGAGTCTTATCCTCACAGCAGTGATAAGGAAACCACGGAACAGAGGAACGATGCGAGTGATCCAAAATAAATCATCCAGCCGACAACAAAGGCACAAATTCCTGTTTTCCCAGCTGGAGCTGGATACTAAAATCCCATGTTTTTACCCAGAAAAATCCTGGACCTGAAGCCTTTTTTGTGTCTGTTCAGGAGAGAACCCGAATAATTCCCCCTTACCCCCACCTGGATGCAGGCAAAGAGTTAAACCCCTTCCCGTCGGGAGACAGGACCGACTTTTCCAGCCGCATCCGCAGCTGCCGGCGGAATTCAGGGCCGGCTTCTATCAATCACACCCGGAGCAAACAAAAACCGTGCTCCGAAGCCGTTCCTTATCTCCCGGTGTTTGCCTTGCGCTGTTTGGTTTCCCAAAGGTCGCGGCTGGAAGCAGAAGGAGCCATCCCAGGGTGACGTTGCCTTTGGAGCCGGGTGACGGATTTGCTGGAAAACGATTGGAAAACGGGGTGGGGAAGGTGTTGGGGGGGTGAAGAGAAGGAGTGGAAAAAGTTTTAAAGGAAAATTTTTAAAGGGAAATTTTAAAAGGGAAATTTTAAAAGGAAAATTTTAAAAGGAAAATTTTAAAAGGGAAATTTTAAAAGGGAATTTTTAAAGGGAACTTTTGAAGGAAATCGAAAGGGGAAAAACAGACAAAAAGGGATGCACAGCCCTCAAAATCCATGCAGCTGCTGAGGGGGAAAAACAATGGGAAGGACAGATGAAAAATGAGGATTTCATCCGGCTCCCATCCTGTTTTTTTTGGTAAATCATAGGGAATGACTTCTTTCTTTACGGTCCTTTTACTTGCCGCGTCTCAGGGGTCGTCTCATTCTGGTTTAAACGCTCACTGCGCGCCTTATCAGGGGTCACCCGGCGAAAATGCCGAGTTTCCTCGTGGAATCACTGAACTTCCAGCCTGGGAAGGAGGTGGGAGGTGGGAGAGGAGCTGTGACAGGCATTGAACTTGATAATGAAGTGATAAGAGAGTTTGGAGCCAGAGTATTTCCCTCAACATCCCCGAAATTCCTCTGGAAGTGCCTGTCTGGGCTGGGTCATTGTTTTGGAAAGGCATTGGAAGATGGGAAAACCCTGGAGAAATTATTTTAGAGGCCACTGGATCTAAAAAATCAGGGATTTAATTAAGCTGAATGTGGAGAACTTCGATTCTGTGCCACTGGATTTTGGGGTTTCTCCTCCTGATAAAGTGTAGGATCTGCCTGTGGTTGGACAACAGGAATACGGAGGAAAATCTCAGGAATCTGAATTTGTCTGAAATAAAATGATGATTTTTTTGCAGTTTTTAGCAGGGATTTGCCTAAAAATGAGGGTTATTCCATTTAAAAATCCGTGGGTAAATCAGTGAAATTGGATTTTGTCCTGGTGCAAAGCAGCAATTCCTGTCTGGGCCTTGGATCCTGAAGCACAAACTCAGGGAGAACTCCAGCGATCTGAAGGAAATTCCTGATACTGAATCGTTTGGAATTTTTTGGAGATCCGTCCCTTCCGTGGCGAAATTCCTTTTCCGTGTTTAATGTAAAACCACAGACAATTTATTGAAGGTTCCCCTGGGAATTCCTGGTGGTGAAGGCATCAACTGAGCACAAGCAGAACCAATTTAATCCCAAACTGGGCTTCCCAAAATTATTTCCCCGAGCGAATTTAAGCCAGTTCTCCATTTCAGGAACTCCAAGCACTTCGGAAACACGAAGGAATTAAACCATGTCCTGTCTGAGGCGGGAAAAGTGTTTTTATCCCGGTTTTATGGCTGGGAAAACTCAGGCAGGGGGAGGTCGGGCGGCTTGCTCCGTGCCACGGCCGGGTGGGGAATGGAAAAGGTTGGCCTGGAACCATGTTTAGGCCCGTCTGCTCCGGAGTTTCTTTCCCTAAAAACCCCAGAATTCCATTTAAAGCGGATCTGTTATGCAGGGAGTGGGAACGGAGCCTGGCGGGAGAAGGAATCGAGGGAACACGAGGACGAGCTGGCAGCGTCGGAGCTGGATAAAAGGATTAAGGAGCCGGCTGGGTTTGGAACCAGGAAGTGCTGTCTCCTTCTGGAGAGGCTGGAATGAGTTCAAAGCGCCCTGTGTGGAAAGCTTTGAGGGGAACGGGCAGGCCCAGGATCCTGGGATGTGCCCCGGGAGAGCTCGGAGCAGGATGGATCCAGAGCCAAAATTCCGTTCCTCGCCTCCTTCGGGTGACTCGAGCAAGGAACGGACAACAGGGATCATCTGGGATGTGCTGGAAGTCCGAACTGGGCAGGAATCAGCTGCCAAAGGTCACTGGAAGTGCCAAAAACCGGGAGAGTTTGGAACAGGTCTGGTTGAGGGGACACGAGACTCCCAGGGAGCGCGTCCCTCTGGAGCTGGAGGTCCTGTGGACGCTCCAGAGCTCTCCATGGACGCACTTTGGATCCTTTTCCCAAACGAGGAGCTCACAGGTCCGTGTATCCATGGGGATCAGAGCCTCTTTTGGGTGACTCGAGCAAGGAACGGACAACAGGGATCATCTGGGATGTGCTGGAAGTCCAAACTGGGCGGGAATCAGCTGCCAAAGGTCACTGGAAGTGCCAAAACCCAGGAGAGTTTGGAACAGGTCTGGTAGAGGGGACACGAGACTCCCAGGGAGCGCGTCCCTCTGGAGCTGGAGGTCCTGTGGACGCTCCAGAGCTCTCCATGGACGCACTTTGGATCCTTTTCCCAAACGAGGAGCTCACAGGTCCGTGTATCCATGGGGATCAGAGCTGTCCATGGACACATTTGGGGTGTCCTGGACTCCGGCTGCTGCTCCGTGTGGTCAAGGATCATTTTCCTGCCTGCTCCATGTCCGTGTGGGGCGATTTTCCCACACTTGTTCCCTCTATCCATGCACCGGAATCAAACCCTTAATTGGTACAGCCGGAGTATCCCAAATAATTGTCCCTAAATCCCTAAATTCGGTCCGTATTTGGGCTTCTGGACTAATTTGGACTTTTCCTGACTCCTCACCAGGGGGACCCACATTTATCAGTGTAAATCTGGAACTTAATTAGCGCAGAGGAAGTTCGGGGCGTGCGATCCCGCATTCACACGTTCCAGTGCTCCCATTCCCAAACTTTGGGAAGGGCTTGGGACAAATCCAGCAAAAAACGGAGGCGGTTCGCACCCTGAGCGCCCGAGACGCTGAATTTCCTCCGGGAGGGTGGGTTGACTTGGATAACAATTAAAACAAGGCAGTGGAGCAGGATTATTGTCTGGATTTGGGGAGGGGATTAAGGATGGGATGGCAGCTAATGGATATCCCGGATTTTTCTGGAGATGTGCCCACTTTTTCCTTACAAAACTTAAGGAAGTGTCTTCCGCCCATCACTTCCTGGCCCAATTCTGCAGTAGCTCCCCTTGGATTTTGTGGTGGAGAAACTCCCAAGTTTTGCACTGGAAGCTGTGTTTTCGTTTTTTTTTTNCTTTTTGAGAAGTTTTCGGCAAAGGCTTTGATTTTTTTTGATGTATAAATAATTGTAAAACGGAAAGAAATATAATTTCTATAAATATAGTTTATATAAAATAAAAAATAATTTATGTAAATAGAATTTATGTAAAATACAAATAAATAGAAATAAATTCTCTGAATACGTATAAAACCTCCAGGAAGTGTCTGGGGTGTACATTTAGAACCTTGAGCTACATCCATAGGGATGGGCAGCCTGATCCTGCATGGAATACAGGGCTTGGACACCTGAACATCCTTGGATCAGCTGGAAAAATCCTCTTCCTTCGGCATCAGAGTCCAGAAATATCCTGGGGTTGGAGAAACACATCTGACCATAGTGGAGTTCCCAGGATACACACAACCATCTTCAGTGAGTCCAAACCCGTGTGGGAAATCCTGGATTCCCTGCTCTGAGATAGAGGACAGGACGGGATCCTGCGGAGAGGAAGCCGAGCAGTGGCGTGAAGGAATCCAGCCCGGATAATGGTTGGGATGCTCCCTGCGTCTCGGAGAAAAATCCTCGGAACTGGGCTTTCCGACATATCCCACATTTTGTCCGAAACTGGGGGATAATAAGGATCCTGCTCCGTTTTGGGATGGTGTTTTACACAGGTTGGGCTGTAGGAGAAATGTAGGAAACCAAGGAGGAGAACGGATGAAGCTGCCCCTGGATCCTTGGCAGTGTCCGAGGCCAGGCTGGACGTGGCTTGGATCACCCTGGGATAGTGGGAGGCGTCCCTGCCCACGGAATGGGTGGAATGGGGTGGATTTTAAGGTCTCCTCCATCCCAAACCATCCAGCGGCTTTAGGATCCGGCCTGGAAAAATGTGACGATTTCAGATCTCTTCTCCAACTCTTCCTTTACATTTCCCCGCCTCAGCCAGACTTTATTTTCCCAGGAATTCCAAGACGCCCCTCCACCCGCGACTTTCAATTCCCGCGACAACCAGGCAGCCCAGGGACGGGATTTGATTCACGACCCGTCGCTTTCCCTCCTCTTTTCCCTTTGATTGCTTTTCCAAACTTTGCTTTCCCTGCAAATCCCGTTCCCGATCCTCCCGCGGCCACGTCGCTTGGCTGCCATGGGGACGGCGGCATCACGGGGACGTTCCAGGTGGCGACAATGCCGTGGGGACATCGGGCACCTCCTTCGGAGCGTGGATCCTGTTTGATTTTCCATCCTGCCTCCCGAGCAGGAATTGTGCATTGTAGAAGAAACATCCCGCTTCGGACGGAGGATATCCCTGCCGAATTTACGGGAGTTGCCTCCTACCCGCGGGAATATTCTTCAGGAAACCACCTGAAAGGGGCTTCAAGGCTGGCAGTCCGTAATTCCGTGACGATCCGAGCGCGGCGTCGAAGGCGGAAATTTCCCAGCAAATATTTATGCATTAAAAGATATTTCCCAGCGAATGTTTGTGTATTTAGGGATTTAAATCCCTAAAAAACAAAGGCTCCAGGATTTTTCGCGTCCCTCGTGTTACAGGCGCCACTGGAAAGTTCTCCCAGAGAAAATATTCCTGTCTGGAATCTCTGGAAATCTCTCCTTAAACCCCTGCAGATGAGCTCGTCCACCGTGGGCTCCCTTTGCAGGCAATCCAGGTATTTCTGAAGTAAGATTCCCTGGATTCATCCCAAATTTCTCCATCGGGATAATTTGCTGCCTCCTTGACTCCATTTCTGCATCTTCGGCAGCACGAAGAAATCCCGTCCCAGTTTGTTTTGGCATTTCCCGGGAAGAAATATCCCCTGGGCATGCGGTCTTGGCAAAAACCTCTCACGTATTTAAGGCTTTGCTTTAATTTTCCTCCCGTATTTTTTGCTTCCAGAATTCTTTTTTTCTTTCTTTATTTCCACGATCCTGTCATTTTTCCTATCTCCGAGCAGTTTCGTTCCACCCCATTCTCAGCTGATCCCAGAAACGTGGTACGGGGAAAAATAATGATGAGAAAGGGAGTCGGAGCGGCAGAAAAGGGACGTGAAACGTAATGAGGAGGCCACGAAATCGTGGATTTTGTGGATTTGGCTGAAATCTTTCCTGTTGGGCTCTTCCGTCGGAGCCACCTTGGGAAAGGAAAGATTTCCCTTCCCTCAGAAACCCCTTTAACCCCTTGGCTTTTCCCCGGAGGCTGCCAAGGAGACCACGAGTGGCTCCAAAATGGCTTGGACAACCGAGAATCCACCTGGGAAGGAGCACCAGCTCATCCTCATGGAAGCCATCGATCCCAGACCTCTCCCGGATCCGACCTCCCGGCGCTGTTGGCCCATTCCCAACTGGGAACCACTGACCCGGGAGATGGGACTTGAATCCCATTTGCTAAATCTTGGGTTGGGATTGTTTTAGCCCGATCCTCCCCGTCGGGATCCCTAATTGAATTACTCGCTCCGCGTGGAGCGCTAATTAGGGAAGGGCTGCCGTTCCCGGGGTTTTGGCCGGAGCCGGAGCCAACAGGATTGGAATTCTTCCTCCCAGCTCGGCGGTGCAAATTAGATGTTTATTCTTTCACGTAGGGGAAATGTCAGCTGCTTGGAATTACCTGGGAAAGGTCCCAAAGGGTTGAGGAGTTTGGGAGATAAAAGCCTGAATTCCCGGGGAAAATGTTCTGTCGGTTCGGATTTTTTCCCACTTTTTTTTTTTCCAAAATCTCTTTGGATTGAGATCGGCCTGCGAGCTGAATACTGAATTTATGCCTTTTTTTTTTTTTTCCCCCTTCTCCTTCATTTTTTGGTTTGTTTCCTAAAGTCAGGGAGGTGCCCGAGTCAGAACCGATCGTTTTACTTTTGTATACTGTAAAATTCCGGGCTCACAAGGATCCTGTCGAGTCGAATTTGACTCCAAATTAAATTTTGGGCTGGCAGTCAAGAGACGTGGATTCCAATCCCAGCGAGCTGCTGGGTGACCTCTCAGGACCTCGGGATGCCTCTGGATAAAATAGGGATACAAAGCTCCTTTCTCCACGACCTTGATCTCCCAGGATGATCCAACAGTTCCAGGCACAACAGGACAGTTTCTCCTCCCTGAAGAATGGGGAAAAATGGGAAAAAATGGGGGAAAAGGGTTATTTAGTAGGCAAAGAAACAGGTTTTGGGGTCACTTTAGGAATTCCGGGGTCACAGTTGTCCCTTTTGCGGCTCCGCTGACACCGAGTGCTGCTGGACGGGATCCGACGGGTACATTCCGCTTCCTGCACCGAAACGCGGCCAGTTGGAAAAACTCATCCCAAAGAAAA
Organism: Oreocharis arfaki; assembly: GCA_013398015.1. Lineage (NCBI taxonomy): Eukaryota > Metazoa > Chordata > Aves > Passeriformes > Paramythiidae > Oreocharis > Oreocharis arfaki. The sequence continues at coordinate 9,000 of VZRR01007007.1, forward strand.
CCCATCCCGGAGCTCCAGCTGCTCGGACGAGTCCTCTCACACCCTCATGAGCGCTCGGCCCGGCTCTGGCCTCGCACGGTTCTGGAATTGGAGAAGCTGTTGGGAAGGAGGGAGCTTCCCGAACATTGCAAAACCCAAACCCGTTTTTTTCCAAACCATCCCGTGCCCTGACGTGCTCTCGGTTCCCGAAGGGGGACGCGTGGAGAATGTCTCATTCCATTTTGGGAATTCAGCTGCATCCCTGCAGATCTGCATCCTGCTGGAAGGTGCGGGTTTGGGGGGGGTTTGAAAGACCCGCGGATGTGGCGCTCTGGGATGTGGCTTAGTGGTGGATCCAAGCAGCCGGGCTCCGCGGATTTAAAGGACTTCTCCAACCCAAAGGATTCCGGGATGTGATGATTCCGTGATGGTGCTGCCTCCAGAGCGATTCCTTTTTTTTTTAGGGCTCTGCCACAGCAAAACCTTCTCCTATTATCCCATCCCATAAATGCAACTTTTGTCCTGCTCTGTAAATCCCACCTGGTGCCTACCTGAAAATGAAGGAATTTTGGCACAAATTGGTGTTTTCCTCACACCGGAATTTGGCTTTCCAGCACCCCCTGGGCTGGCCAGGGATGGTTGGGGGTGGCTCTGGTGGAGGGATGGGAAAAAGGACAAGGGAGAAAAAGGTGTGGGCTCCTCTCAAGTTCTGGGAACTCAGGTGATTATGGAATCATGGAATCACGGAAGGGTTTGGGTTGGAAGGGACCTTTGAGGATCACCGGGTTCCATGCCATGGGCAGGGACACCTCCCACCATCCCAGGGTGCTCCAACCTGGCCTTGGGCACTTCCAGGGATCCAGGGGCAGCCACAGCTTCTCTGGGAATTCCATCCCAGGGCCTCCCCACCCTCCCAGCCAGGAATTCCTTCCCAATATCCCATCTAAATATTCTCTCTCTCACTTCAAAGCCGTTCCCTGTTTTCCTGTCCCTCCACCCCTCATCCTAAGTTCCTCCCCACCTCTCCTGGAGCTGCTTTAGGCTCTGGAAGAGGCTCTGAGCTCTCCCTGGAGCCTTCTCCAGGTGAACACTCCCAGCTCCGTTCCAATGCAGCTCCTGATGTTTAACCCCCTGCAATTCCTCAATCCAAACAAAACCCCCTCTGGATTTCCCATCCCAAGGGTAAATCCACATCAAATCCCTGTTCCTGCTGAGCCGGGCTGCATCCCAAAGTTCAGAAATCCCTGGCAGACCTGGCTCAGACCCAAGGCGAGGCTCGGCCAGGGGTTATTTCACAAGCCCCTCCGCGTGGGGCTCTTTTCCTGCCCCTTTTCCCGCCCCTTTTCCCGGGAATCACGGGGGCAACAACCCGAATTTTGCACCGCATCACCGCTCCCATTCCGGGCCGAGCCCAATATTCCCTGGGCGAGGCGTCACGAGGAGGAAACCCAGGCCTCAAACACCTCGCGGGCGGCGCTTTCGACAAGCCGTGGCGTTTCTGTGTGCCCGGCTTTGTTTCCAAAGCCCCTCTCTAATGACATTCCTGAGCATTCCTGCTTTGCCGCCTCCACAGGGTGGGGGGAAGAAGGAAAAACGGGGTGTGGAATGTTCATTGCAAGGCACGGGGGGACAACCCGGTGGGTGACTGTGGCTCCTCGGACTGTCCCTGCTGGGCTCGGGGCGGAGAGAAATTCCACGTCTTAAACGGGGAAATAATCGGGAAAATAAGGAAATAACCAGGCGTGAGCAGGGGGTGCTGGAACGTGGATTAAAGCGCGTGGGAAAATGGGAGGGTTGTCTTCAAACTTCCCGTTCCACCCTGAACTGACAGATTTTTCGCTGGAATGCTGTCCTCGCCTGCCCAGCTTTGCTCATAGGTTCCACAGGCAAATCCCTCTGGTCTGGAAGTCTTCAGGATCACCTGGGAGAGCTTTCCTTGACTTATTTTATTTTATTTCACTTTATTTTATTTTATTTTATTTTATTTTATTTTA
>VZRR01007011.1:0-24816 GCA_013398015.1 Oreocharis arfaki
CGCCGCGGCCCCGGCCGCCCCGGCCGCCCCGGCTGGCCCCACGCTGGCTCCGGTTCAGCTTAATGATGTCGTCCAGGGACATGTCCATCTTGTCGGCCATGATGGCGGCACCGCTCCCACCCGCACTTCCGGCCGCGCTGCGCCCGCGCCGGAAGCGGAAAAGGCGGGGCTGAGGCGCGGCGCGGCGGGCGCGCGAAGCTCTGTGGGGCGGGCAGCACTTCCGGCGGGGCCGCACCGGGACTGGGACCAGGACCAGGACCGGGACATGCGGGTGCGCGTGCGGAGCTGGCACGGAGTCGCGTCCTGGCTGTGGGTGGCGAACGACGAGAACTGCGGGATCTGCCGGATGGCCTTCAACGGCTGCTGCCCTGACTGTGAGTGCGGGACCGGCACCGGCACCGGGCACTGCGCACCGGGCGGGGCTGACGGTGTGTCCGTGCCGCAGGTAAGGTTCCCGGCGACGACTGCCCGTTGGTGTGGGGGCAGTGCTCGCACTGCTTCCACATGCACTGCATCCTCAAGTGGCTGAACTCGCAGCAGGTGCAGCAGCACTGTCCCATGTGCCGCCAGGAGTGGAAGTTCCGGGAGTGAGGGCGGCACCGGGCACGGGGACGGGCCGCGGCCCGCCCCCGGCGGTCCCAGGCCCGCACAATAAATGTGCAGACGCCAGTCGCGTGTCCGTGTCTGTGTCCGGTGTCCCGCGCTCGGGGTCGGTGCACGGAGCNGCGGGGGGGGGGGGGGGGGAAGGTGGCTCCGCCGGGCGCCCCGCGGGCTCCGCCGCTCCGGAGGGCGGGTCGCGCCGGCACCGCGCGCGCTGCTCGCTGGCTGGAGCTGGCGCTGCTCGTCCTGTGCCGCCCCGCCGAGCCCTGGTACCTGCAGACGGCCCGGCCCCTGCCACTGCTCGGGGGCCAGAGCGTCGGGGCTGCTCCCTGGCCTGTGTCGCTCGCCACACACCAGCCGCTCCGACGCTGACGGCTCTGCCGAACCCGATCTCGCTGTGCTGCTGCCCAGCTCGGCCCACCCGCCCTCGGCGCTCCGCACCGCGGTGAGTACCGGGGCTGCCCCAAGGGCTTGGGCTACACCCTGCGGGACGCTGGGCGCGTTTCGTGCTCCCACCGCAGGTACCGGAGCCCCCTCACCCCCGCGGCGCTCTGCAGCTAGCAGCAGGAGCGGCGTCCCCACCCCGGCAGGCGTTGTGCAAGCTGGGGGCTCGGCCTCTCTGCGAGCCAGCGCTGCACTGCCACGGACCCCAGTCCCTGTGACGGTGTCTCCCGCAGGTGCTGTGTGTGGTGGGTATGGCCACTGAGCTGCCAGGAGCCTGGGATGCTCTCCAGTGTAAGGCGGATGTGGCCGTGTCCTAGTACCCCGTGGAGTGTGTGGATGCCTGAGCCGGTGCTGGTGGCTCTGGGGTGACAATAAACGTGCTTGGGATGGCTCTGTCGTGTCTGTCCTGGGGTAGGGAGGTGGGGTGGGGGAGCCCACCCACATCTGAGGAGCTCTGGGCTGCTAAGCCTCCCACTCCCTCCTGTGGTGCTGAGGCTGCTCTCATACCCAGCAGAACAACATCCCTCAGGCTCAAGGACAGCCCAACACCTGTGGAGGCTGCAGGGCACAGTGCAGGTACAGCAGGGACCGAGGGGCTGTGCTGGACAGCAAGTGGCTGCAGCCATGGGGTCCCTGTCTCCCCACAAACAGAGAGGCCCTGCTCGCCCTTGTGCTGCAGGAGACCTGGCACAGCCTCTGCCCAGCCCTGAGCCTGGGGCAGCTCTGGCAGCAGGATACAGACTTGGTGATGAGAGTGGGGTGGCAGCAGCCCCCCTAACACCACCTGCTCCCTGGCAGGGTCACCCCTGAACAGGTACCTAGGGTGGCCACCTCCTCCACAGGGGTGAGTCCAGGAGCACAGCGCCCAGTCTGGCTGCAGTCCCCATCCCGGTGGGGGTGCCCAGGGCCCTGCCTGGCCCCAGTGCCTACCACACTCATTAGGAAAGAAGCCAAGGAGCCCCCATATCCCAGCAGTGCCCCTGGCTGCAGCTCTGACACACCATGGACCTGATCTGGTGTGCTGTTCTTGGCACAGCCCAGCCCAGGGGGAGGCTGCTGCTGCTGCCTGCGCCTGCCCAGGAACCTCAGTGGGCACGGGGGTCACCAACTGCTGCAGGGGACACAGCCCAGGGTCCCCACCATGGAGGAGGTCAGCACAGCACCCTAAGACCCTGCCGCAGCTTGACTCCACCCCCAGTCCTGGTGCTGAGCTCCTACCTGGAGCCTCCATGTGGACCCTGGGGGTGACCCCCAGTCCTGCTCGGGGCAGGAGGTTTGGGGGGTCTGGGCCAAATCTGTTGCTCCCCTCAGCAGGGTCATGGCTGCTCTTACAGGTGCCTCGTACAAACGCTCAAGGGAACTCCAGGCACTCTGCATCTGAGGGGGTGCTGTGGGATGGGTACAGGACCCAGTCTTGATCTTCTGTGCAATGGGGTTGCAGCACGTGTTCCCTATGCCTCCTTTCTGCTACCTGGGCTCGAGCCTCAAAAAGACCAATGCACAACTCTTCAACATTTTATTAATGATCAGCAACAAGAGTTTACAAGAGAGAGGACACCAGACACAGCCTGGAAGGACTATCTGGCACAGTGCAGTGAGCTGCTCAGGATACCCACCACAGTATCCTGGAATGTAAGAGGCAAAAGGGGCTCATGGCTCAGAACCCATCCTCCCAGCCGTACACCTCCCCTTAGAGGCAGGCATGCTGCATGTCAGCCATCAGAAAACAACCCTAAAACTTCACCTGGCCAGGTCCTGCCTTCAGGTAAGCCATAGGGCACAAGGTGGGCTCTGGCGGCAGCAGCAAGTGGGGCTCTGAGCACAGTCCACACAAAGCATCGGGTCCTGCTGCCTCCCAAATGGAAGAGCCTTTGGGAAAAGGCCCCAGGATTCCTATGCCTCGTGGAGAAACGCCTTGACCCAGCATCCCAGCACCACCTGCCCCTTCAGCAGCTGCCACCTGCAGCCTGTCACTGGGGCAGCAAAGGATTTGCCTTTATCCAGCTCAACCCAGCGTAGCTCTGGGTCTGTGCAGGGGCAGGAGCTGAGGATAGGCAGCACCTCTGGCAGCCAGCCCCTTGTTCCTAAGCAAAAGCTGCAGGAGGAACCACATGAACCCTGTCTTGTCCCCGAGGCCGCTCGCTGTCTGTCCAGCCACCCACACCACTGCCCAAGGGGCTGCTCTGGAATGCAGACCCCGGTCAGGACAGCAGAATCTGGCAGGGCAAGGGGGCATGGGCAGCTCCTCCACTTCCCTCCTACTAAGAGCCAGAAATGGCAGAAGGTAAAAGCACATCAACATGTTAAAACATTAGTTATAATTAAAACCTTTTTTTTTTTTGTCAAATCTCCTGGGAAGGGGGTTGGGGACTGATTAACGGAGATAAAACTAGGCAGCAGAATCCCAACTCATTATGTCTGCATAATTGGTGCAGGAGGAGCTAGGACAGCAGAGGGTAGGACAGCACATCCTTCGTGCCAGCAGTGCTGCCCCCCTTCAGGGGTCCTTTCCTGAAGAGCTGTTGCTCTCCCGGAGGGTGAAGTTGCAGCGCTCTGTGGCCCACACATCCACGCTCTGCAGCTTAGTGCTTCTCCTCCTCCAGCCTTCTCATGGCCTCCAGCACAGCCAGCTCTTTTGCTTCTTTCTTCTGGTTGCGAGCTTCAAACTCCAGCCTGCAAAAATCACACAATGCTGTGAGATTCTCATTCAGCCATACCTCTTGTAGACAAAAGCACCTGGGGCAGGAGAGCACTGCCTTCTCCTATGCTGCTCTGTTCTGAGAGCACTTCAGAAACCCCCCAGGATCCCCACATTCCTCCAGAGCCTCTCCCAGAGCTTTCCATGGCTGTTGCCATCAGTGCAGTCCTGGGCTCCCACACTGGTCCCACAGTACTTTCTCCCGCTGTGGAAGAAGCTGCTATTCCATTCTTGGGCTGTCCTGGGTGTTGTAACACCAAGATCAAATTTATCACTGGTGTGAGTGAAGGTGCTGGAGGTGAAGGACTCAGGCCTAAAAGACCACAGCTCTGAGAGAAGCAACATGCTCCTTCCCCCAGGATACAGCAAGGAAATTTATCATTAAAGGAGAAAAACCAATAAATGTGCCATGCAGCACATTCTGACACAGCAGAGTTGAGCTGTTCCTTTCCCTGTACAGACTGGTACAACCACATTTACAGTCTGCCCAAGCTATGAAAGAGGAAGGACAAGTTTGCTGACTCTATGCCTTTAGATAACCTCTTCTCTCCCTATTTGGTCCCATTAATCAGTCTCCAGACACTCTGGATGGAACAGTATGTGACAGAACCAGGAAACAAAGAAATCCAACCTGTTCTTGATGATTCTTTGCACAATTAGATCTGTGGTGAGATTGCTGCCACTGTCCACCAGCTGGAAAATGCCGCGTTGCTTCGGTTCCTGCAAAAAGACGTAGCACTGGGCTGTGAAAACATGCAGGACCTGCATGTGCAGCTCAGCAGTGACAGCTGAGCTGAGTTGTGGCAAGTCCTGTGGTGGCCAGACAGGCGGGATGCACAGCGATCTCCTCGGAGGCAGAACGAACACTTGCTGAAAGGAAAGCCCCACATACACGGGAGCTGCCCAGGACGGGCAGAGAGCCAAGCACACAGGATTTCTCACCACGCCATGAAGGCATCAGAAACAGGCAGAGCAAAACAATGCCTGGAAGAGTGGAGCAGTTGGGAATGATTTACTGACTGCTCCACGTAGCTGCCCTCAGGGGTGGATGAAAAGCTGCATCCCTGCATCCCTGCCAAAGCCCTGCCCAGCTGGCCTCCTCTGCATTACACCTTCTCAGTCCAGGAACACAACCAGAGCCAGGCTCTGTCTATCAAATGCTGACAAAGCAGCTGGTACTTTACCTCGTATGGATCAGAACCGTCCTTGTCTGGCACCACCTCAGTCATCCCATGACAAACAAGTGCTACCTGGAGGACACAAAAGTCACTGACAAGATCCAAAAGATGACAGGAACGTTTCCTGCCACTATTCACACTGAGCACAGCCTGGAGACCACCAAAGCCACCCTTCTGCACCAGCCTGGCACTCCCTCTGGAGCTCTCTGTAACCCACCAAGCAGGATACTCCGGATACTCCCTCCCTGCACCCGTGTTGTCCTGCACCATTTCAGCTCCCCACGCACATCACACACCAGCATCTTCATGTCCATTCATACCAAGGACTCACCCTGAAGTGATCCAACAGATCAGCAGTGACAGCATAGGGAGCTCCAATCACCACCTCTGAGACATACTAAAAAAGGAACCAGGTAGAGTCCAGATTTGGAAAAAAAAAAAAAACCCATCAACAAAAACCCGAAACCCAATCCCAAGCCAGAAGCCAGCTGCTTCGTAAAGAGACCTGAGCAGGTCACCTGACTATAGACTCAGAAGTTCAAATAAGGGAACAGGGAAGTGGGTTCAGCAGCAACTGCTTGTCACACAGCAGCTTTTTGTTCTCTACAGAATGTCCTTTCTGTGCCTACAGAGCAAATCCAAAAGTTAGTTGCTCTGGGCACACATTTCTGAGGCTCCCCACGATTTTGTCACAGGAATTTTCTCCCCTGCTGCAGGGAGCAGAGTTTTCTGCTGGCACATGTCTGTCTACACAGAGCCATACAGCTCCCTACGTAGCTCGGTCCAGCCCTGTCACTGCTGGCAGAGTAGTGGATGGGTCACCAGCTTGGATCAGCCAGGATGGCACATGAGCCCAGCAGAGCCTCCCAAGAGTTCATCAGCACCTCTGGCAGCCTCAAGTGATTCGTCTTGTCTGTCTTCTCAGGGCACACCAAGGAACTCACGCAAGATCACTGAGCACAAGCGAGCACCACCGGGCTCTGAACAGCACAGAGACACCCACTCACCCTGCAGGCCAGGACACTGAGGGTTCGCTCATGGATGTTCATGATGGGATAGTTCTTCCCTTTGTAGCGATTCACCTCCTACGGCAAAGCACCAGGCACATCAAAAGAGAGACAGAGCAACTCCTTTCCCTCTTGTCTCTCCCAAAATGAAATTCCCGTATTGGTCAATACATCCCTGTCCTGTCTCCCGGAGCACAGCCTGCCTGGTTCAGAGAACAGGGCCAAGCTGCTCTGCCTTTGGACAGGTTCTACACGGACCTGATCGAAGTGCAGCCCAGCAATGATATAGGGTTTCTCTGCCAACTGGTGAACCTTCTCCAGGAAATCTACGTGACCAACATCTGCATTTCTGTTTAAGGAACTGAAGCTCACATGGAAAACAGAGGAAGGAACACAGAAACAGAGTCACTCAAAAACGACAGTGGGAGACGGGAATCGCTAGGATTTTATTCTTGCACTACTAATTGTCTATTTCCAAGAACAGCTGCTGCCTTCCTCTTCAGGTTCCACCAGTTCTGGGCAAAAAGCCAGAGATTTTTTCAGCTCCACCTTACATGGACTCAGCTTTGCCCCTATTCAGAACTTCTACTTGTTCCAGATGTTCTGGCATAAAGCCTCAAAGCCTGCCCCGGGAACCGGGTGTCAGCTCCAGATGCTCTATTGCAGTCTCTTGGTCTATGGCAGCCAGTCTTCAACACAAGCATTAGAGTGTTGAGAGTATCCAACTGTCTTCCTGAAACCCAATAGCCACAGATCGCTCCACAGAGGAGCTATAGCTTCTTTCTCAGCATCCTGCAACTAAGAAACTGCCAGGAAGAACTCACTCCTGACTCCTCCCTCACGTGCAGCTACAGAAAAGGAAAAAAAAACTGAGGCAAATATCCAGTCTGGTGCCTCCCAACATGAGAACATCAAACAAAGAGCACTGCTGCAACCAAAAAGAGTCAAGGATACGGAACAGGTCGAAGGCTCCAGCCACATAGATGATGGTGTCTCCCGGCTGCGGCTCCTTCCCTGATGCAAACTGGATGATCTTCTGGGATGTCTGCAGGAACTGCGAGACACCAGTCCAGGGACTGTGACCTTTGGGCCCCTGTGGAAACATACATCAGACACAGCTTCTTTTCAGGCTCTGTGAGGGGGTTTGGGCGACACAGAGCACAGTGCTGGGCAATTTGCTCATCTGAATTTGCTGGCAACTGTAACAACTCCCAGCACCTTGGACTTTCTACATTCCTGGCATCAAGTATTTAGGCAATTTCACAAAAGCCCTTTATGTTCTGTCTAAATCATCCCCTCAGCAGCCAGTTCAGGAGATGCCAAGAGGAAAGCACAGGAAGGAGGAAGACAACAGGGCAGGTTTGGATTTCCATGAGAAGCAAGACGTGCTCAGGAGACAACACGCGACCAACCTACGCTCTGCTAAGCCTCAGGGCACCTGTCTGGCCCCTCAGCTCTGAGGACAGAGCTCGGTCCCCACCATGTGGTAGTTGTGCAAACAGCCACCAAGTCACCTACTGTGCTGCCCAAAGCTGCTCCACGGGACTTGGCAGGACACAGACACTGCAGCTGAGGCCAGAGCAGGCCCTGCAAAGGGCAGCATGCAGACAGCTCAGCTGTCGGGGTCATGTAGGGTACCCAGTGCCCTGATCCATTCTACCCAGATCCAAACCCCAGGAAACAGCCATGCTGGAGCAATATGCCCCATAACACCTGCTCAAAACCCCCAAAATAGTGGGGAACTAAGGATGATTCAGACAAACATTCAGCAAACCCCCTGTGAGTAAAAAAGACTTGATCAAGCTGCTGGTGCAGCTCATTAAGCAGGGACAATTCAGCTGCCAAGGAAATAAACAGGGCTGATGGCTCTTCAGAAGCAGCGTGAGCCACAAGCTGGACCTGGCAGCTGGAACGCCAAGAGGGCTGCGCTGCCCTTGAGCTCTGCAACACAGTGTAGCCACGTGCCTGCTGTGTCAACACCTCCCAAACCTAATACATCTTCAAAACAACACAAGCACTGACAGCCTCCACAGAGGCTGTCCCTGGGCTGGAACCATGGGCACTCGGGTCCCAAGGGAAGTGGCAGGAAGTAATTTACAGCAAGGAAGGAACCCGGCACAGGCTCAGTGGGGACAGCAGCCCTGTGGTTCCACTGAAGGACAGCTCATGTGCTGCCCTGTGCCACACCTGCATCACACCCACTGCAGGCGCTGCCACACCAGGACAGCAGACATTCACCGAGATGTTACTGCTACATGTGGGAGGACAAACAAGCCTGCAACAGGCCAGAAAGCACACTGGGAATCCTTCTCAAGTAGGACAACAACCAGACGTCCACGACCAGAACTCACATTACCTTCCCAAAGTTGTCAGTGTGCTTCCGATAGTCTAGGTCCTCATCCTGAAGGGAGATAAAGAGTCAAAATGTTTAAGCACTTGCACAGCTCATCCAACCAAGATATGCTTGTGTGTGGGAAGTGCTGGGAAGGCCAGGCTCAAAACGCACCCAGGCATCCAGGGCACTGAATGCTGACAAACTGGTTAATACCTAAACCAGAGTCGTGGCCCAGCATGAGTCAGAGGAAACGTGTCCTTATCTGATCCCAGCTTGGCACCACCAGCAAAGGTGATTCTTGCCCAACCTGCAGCCCCAAGAGTGCTGCACAGCTGCATCCTCCCTCAGCCCAGCAAGCCTCTGACAGGACAGCATCTCTTCTCCTGCCAAAGACCCTCACAAGAGCCAGGCTTCGGTCTCTGCAGCAGCCAGCAGCACTGGGCAGATCTCGGTGTGAACTCGTGTTACAGCTAAGCCAATTTAACAGCTCAGCACACCAAAACATCTCCCTCTGTCCCTGTGGGTCACTTGTTCCTGCAGTTATCCAGGTGATTCTATCCACAGATTCCTTCATTACTCAGTAAATTCAACTCATTACCTGACATAAAACCACCTATTTTACTTTTCCCTGGTTAGGTTAGCTCCCAACCAGAGAGTGAGCTGAGGAGACTCCAGAAAGGTCTGATCAGACTAGAGACAGCAGAAAGCAGAAACATGAAGCTCAGCGGGAAGGGAGAGGAGTTTCCAACTCTGGCAGCACCTGGCTGACAGATAAATGTGCCTGCACTGTGTTGTTTCACCCTGGGAGAAGTCACGGGCTTCGCTAACATTCCCGAGGCCCACACTGATCATGAGGCATCAGAATCTTTGTCACACTGTGATCTCAGACATGTTGAAGCAAACAGAAGCAAACATAAGCAGGCTGTTTTGCTGCCACTGCCCGTTCTCCATGCACCTGGGAGCAAGGCCCAGGAACTCTACTCCTCCGCTCTACTCCGTTTGGGGCAGCAGAAGGGAAGAGGTGGCACATGCCCTGTACTCCACCTCCCACCCAAAGCCCTCTGACTCACTATGTTGCTGTGGTGAGCCTTAGTCATGAGCAGCATGCGGCCAACAAGGTCAGTGGTGGACACGCCTTGAGTGCGTTTGCATTCCCTGCAGGAGACAAGCAAAGGATGAAGCAGAAGCCACGAGAGCATACGCCTCTGTCTTCCCACCATTACCACAGGAACGCCTGTGACACCTGATCAATCCAAACCAGGGACTGTTCCTGAAGAAACCTTCCTTCTCAAGTACAGCATTTATTTGCTGAGCCTCTGCATCATCCTCATGCCACAGCAGCTGCTCATGTGAACACTTCCCTCACTCGGACTTCCCAACAGTGCCAGCTCTCAGTGAGGCTCTAAAACCAGAACCAGCATCTGCCAGGAACCAGACGGCCCCACTGGGCAGGACTGTCTGCCTCACTTCCCTGAAGCCAAAATGATGGGAGCAATTGAAGCTCTGACACACATAAAACCAAGTGCAGGTGTGATCTGAAGATAGGTATGTTTCATCTGACTTCCCTTCAGGGCACAAATTCCCGGAAACTCTTCCCAAAACAAGATAAACAGGTAAGCAGCAAGAGGTTACCTGTATCGCCCTGCTGTCTTTACTTCCTCATAGGTGTCCTTGCCATCGATAGTTAAGGTGATGTCATCTGCAGAGAGAGAAAAGCCTCAGAACTGTACCCAAGCTCTCCTGCACAAAAGCAGCAGCTGTGCAGGTCCCACATGCCTAGAGCCAGACTGGAACTCTGCAATCCAAATCCCTGTGCATACACAGGGGACGTGTCCTGTGCCCCACAAAAATGCCAGGGGTTTTCAAGACTACTGTGTCTGTGAAGACAAGGATATTCCTGGATACTAAACACCATTACCCATCTGGTGCACTGCTGGGTGTCCTGCAGCAGCGGGCACAGCTGATTATTGTCTGAATGACAATAAACAGGCACTATCCACATCAATGTTAAAAAGCACCTTTTAGCTCTTCTAGGACTGGTTTTAACCATTGGTTCATGTTACAAGTTTTCAGTCAATGAAACAGTTCATCCAAGGGAAAGTTCTTCCTCCCAATGATGGCACTTCCACAGCGACCCTTCCATAGAGGCAATTCAGGTTCATCCCCACCACATGGCTCCCAACTCCCTCTGCAGAAACACCTCTCGTATACTCTTGGTGATGGTACAATGCCTTCACAAGCAAAAGTTAAGCTGTTTTCCCTTTGCCAAAACAGGCAGAGGGCAGCCCACGAGCGCACCCACGCAGTCAGGCGGCTCAGTCCTGCTCAGTTCTCCTAAAACCCAACACTCTCCCCTCAGAGCACAGGAACAGGAGGGCACGCACTGCCACCACAGCTTGACATGCCGGGAGAGGCACAAACAGCAGGGTTGCTGTCACCTTCCCAGGTAAGCTCAGCTATTTCCAAGCTCAGCTTTTGCACAAACACAACGTGGCAAAACTGCCGGTGCAGGCGTGTTGCTCAGGAGGAGCACGGACTGACGTGGCAGAGGGGATGAATGCGAGCAGCCGGAGCAGAGGCCACAAGCACTCCTCTACTGTCACAAGCCCTCACCCAGCCCTGTAAGGGGTCACGTGCACCAAACACGTTCAGGGCAGGCAATGAAGTTAATGAGGAATTTGATAACCACTCCATCCACGTGAAAAAAGCATATTTATCTTCTAAAGATTAAGGATTTATTTACATTTAGTGAAATACTTGGCTTATCAATAGCAGGTGGCTGGGATCAGATGAGAGATACATGAAATGAGTGCAAAGACTGCTCCGGGTCAAACTAACAAAATTCGTTCCGAGGGGCAGGGAGGAAGGGCTGAGGCTTAATGAGCATCGGCAGCAGCCCAGGAAGGGACAGAGTCCCATAGCAAGAACACTTCCTCAGAACACTGGTTCTCTCCAGCAACTGTACACCAAAAAAGTGCTCACAGTAAGAACTAGGTCTCTGGCCACACGGTCAGCTGAGCCACTGAACAGCTTATCAGCTAGATAAAGAGAGAAGCTTTTCAGATCTAACCTTGTCCCAGGATAAGTAGATATAAACATGATTGTATTTCTGCATGCTTACCTTTTCAATAGTGTTTTTCACACTTAAGTTTTGTAAATGGCTTTCCCCTTTGCACAAATTTCTGCTGGTGCTAAGGGCAACCTCGGGATAATTTCAAACAACACATTTCACCTCTGTAAGTTAAAACCAAGGGCCCTGGCCACTCTCAAGATTCTGAGCAGACTGACATGTTTCTCCAGACCACGAGACCAGGAGCAGCTGTGCTGCCCAGTGCAGGCACTGGGAAGGCAGATCTGTATCACGGAGCACCCCCGACCCCCAGTGCAGGTGCTGAGAAGGCAGAGCTCCACGCACACCAGGTATCCCCGACCCCTGCGCCAGCCGGGACAGTGCTCGCACCGCAGCGGGACACCTGGAGCACACAGCCCTGAGGGCCTGTGTTAGCACAGCCACTGCCTCAAACACCACTCACCCCCATGCACGCAGAAGTCACAGCTGTACTTGTCCAGGGTTTCCAGTGTGGTGACATAAGGAGCTCCAGGAGCAATCTCATCGACCCACTTGATGGCCTGCACCATTTTGTACCTCTCCTCCTGCGTAAAGACAGGGGGACCCTTGTGCTTGGCAATCTCCTCTGGGGGAGAAACAAAATTCCAGTTAGAAGCACGTCCTGCAGCTACAGTGACTCTCAGTCACAGCTGCCTCACTCATTTAATGAGCAGGTGAACTTCACTGCAGGCTTATCCTCAACACGGGATCAGCCCATGGTAGCAAAGGAAGCCCCAGATGGATCAGAAAATATTTTGATTCAGTTGCATTTCCTAAACATTTAACAAGGGCCCTGGAATTCACTCAGAGGGCAAAAGGTCTCAGTGCTTCCCTGTACCCAGATACTTCTTCCTGAGGGGATGAGCTGGGCCTCCTGGCATCCCCCTAGAGGAAATTTCCCTCTTAAACAGTAACTTCATACTATGCTTGGTTCATACTAGAAATTCTGCATCCATAAACCCATTTAAAATATATCTTCGCATGTGACACATGAACTTGTTTCAGGCACTTAACTTACAGATGTCCTTGAAATGAGTTTTCTCCACACAGTAACTTGTTTTGGAACCTAAGTTCTGCAGCTCCTACCAGCAAAACTAGACTGATTTTCAGCCGTTTCAACTGTTTTTATAGCACAGAATGCAGATCAACCCTCAGAGCCTGCAAGATCTGACCCACCTAATCCTCAGTCCAAAAGTGTGACAAGGGTAACTCCAGTCCCAGAGAAGGGACATTTTTCTTTTGGAGGCTACTACTCCTGGAGCAGATGCAGGAAGAAGCCTGACCATATCCGAAGCTCTTGGCTCTCTTGGGGCTAATGCTGCTGGGCAATTTGAGGGGCTGCACGAGACGAAACCTGGTAAAACCTCTTACCGTCCGTGTGGACCCCAACGATCAGGTAATCGCCCATGGCCCGCGCCTGGCGCAGCTGGTTCGAGTGGCCATAGTGCACCATGTCATAGCTGGAAAGAGAAGGGCCGGGTCAGCCCGGGCACACCGGGACGCGCTTCCCGGGAAGCTGCGGGCAATCTGCCGCAGGCTTCGGGGCTGAAGGTCTCTCTGCTGCCGGGCAGGGCTGTGCCGGTACAGGCCGGTCACCAGGGCCCGCAGCAGCGCTGCCTCCCACCGCGGTGAGCCGGTCCTGGTGCGGCAGGTGCCGGCTGTAGCCCGGGGGGAAACCGACCGGCCCCACCCGTTAGGCGGCCGAGCCCAAGGGCGCTCCCGGCTCCGGAGCGGTCCCGTTCGCTCCTGCTCGCCCGGTGCTCCAAGGCAGCTCTGCGCGGAGAGCGTCGATCTCCCCCGGGCCAGGGCCCGTCCCGCCGCGGTGACAGAGGAGGCGGAGGCACCAGCGTAGCCAACACCGTTTATTTCTGCGGCGCCACGACATCACCCGTCCCCGCGCCCGCCCCACTCACCATCCATCGCACCAGACGCGCACGGGCCNCTCTTCCTGCGCCGGGCGCCCTTGGCGCAGCCGCGGCCGAGCCACCCCCCGGGGCGCCCGACCGCCGCCTCCGCCCGCTCCCGGGGCTGCTCCTGCTCCCGGGGCTCCTCCCGGGGCGGCGCCACCGGCTTCCGCGAGTGCGTGCCCTCCTCCCCGGGGCGCAGCGGCTCGGCCAGCGCGAAGATGGGGTCCCGCGCCCTGCGGAAGGAAAGAGGGCGGCGGTGGGCGCTGGAGGCGGCCCCGGGCCGGGGACTCCCACCGCACAGAGCCCGGGCCGCTCACCGGTCGTAGCGCGGGATTTCCAGCCCCAGCTCCGCCATCAGCAGCCGCATCACGTCGTCGCATCGGCCGTGCAGCTTCAGGGCGGCCAGGTCGTCCTTCGGGGTCCACTGCGAGCGACAGCAGAGCCGGCTGCAGGCAGCTCCCCGGGGCGGCAGTGGGGGCTCGGCCCCACACGTCCGCAGCCCCTTGGCTCGCACCTGGCCAACTCGGCGCCAAGGGCTTTATCTCACCTGCAGGTTTACGATATACAGCTTGGGCCGGCGTGGGGGGGGCTTGCTCATGCACCAGAGCCGAGGGTATTTTTTCAGAACCTGCCACAAAGCACAGAGGATCAGCACAGCCACAGGCACACGCAGCTGTGAACCGTATCAGTGAGAGGAAAAGGAATGTATTACCAGGAGGGGAAAGAGGGAGGAAGAGAGACTATCACAGATGTTGGGCGAATCCTGACACCAGAGTTTACAGTTGTCTGTTTGGGAGGAGACTGCTCAGCACCAAGGTGTATCACCAAGAGGGAATGCTGCTAACAATCTTCACCGAGTGTCTAAAGTTACCTTTAAGCTGGAACCCAGACAAAGAATCACATCTGCTTTGCTTGCAGCTTCTGTTGCTGCTTCCCAGTTCAGGGGCTGTCTCAATGTCCCCTTCTCCCCAAAGTGGACGATTGTATCTCTCAACTGTGCCCCACACTTGTGGCACATCCTGCCCGTGTGATGCCTGTGCAGGGCTGTGCGCTCCGTCACATCAAACACTCGCACGTACTCTCTGTTGGGTGTACAGGAAGTGCAGACCTGGTGCAGGACGAAAGCAGAAACCCCGTCACATCATCGCCATCCCACCCACAAGAGGCCAGGAGCAAGCCTGTTCTCTTGGAAGAAAAGCATTTTTGGGGACAACACAGAAGTTGTAGACGGAAGCATGAGGGATCAGATGCTAACTTGGAAAACCTTAAGTTTTTTTGAAAACCAGCAAGTGGAGCCACAGGCAGCCTTTGGCTACGTACTGGGAAGGATTTCAGAGAAGGGCTGAGGAAGAGAGGA
The DNA here is from genome assembly GCA_013398015.1 of Oreocharis arfaki. Classification (NCBI taxonomy): domain Eukaryota; kingdom Metazoa; phylum Chordata; class Aves; order Passeriformes; family Paramythiidae; genus Oreocharis; species Oreocharis arfaki. The sequence continues at coordinate 14,636 of VZRR01007011.1, forward strand.
TAGAAGCAAAAGGCTCCAGCAAGTACAGAGAAAGAGCTACAGAGTTTGGTTTGGTACTTTCTAAGTAGTTCACCCCAAACCTGACAGTCTGAAGACAGGAAGTGCACAAAGGCCAAGCACTCATACTGATTCCTCCTGAGCTAGTGGCAGATCAAGAGTTTACATTCTCTTTTTGTGAGGCCACTTAACAGTGACTTCTTCCTGCTCTGGCCACTCACCTCTATGTACATGTTCCCATGAAGCTCAGATATTGCAGCTCGGGGTAGCCCGCTCCGCAGGTGCAGCCCATCACAGTTCTGAGACACCACGTGCTGCACCTTGAAGGGAACAGAACACTGAGATCCTACAGTACGCACAGGTATCACTCCAAGCAGGTGATGCGCGTGTCCCAAATCGCACCAACAGCCTGTACATCAGAGCAGGACCCACAGAGGAAGAGCGTGGTGAACAGACCTTTGTGAAAGCTAAATGGAAAGCCTCCTCCTGCTAAACAGAGCATTTCTGGGGCTGGCTGATTTGTGACCTGTTCCCCAGACCAGCCTCACCAGGTACAAATACAACATGTTAAAGAAAAGGCACCAGGGGAAAAACTGCCAGAGCTGCAGCCTGCAGCTCACTAAGGAAGGCTTGGACATATCTTCCTACAGGGATGTGCAGCCACTTGAGCCAAAAAAGTAGTCAGGCAATCTCCTGGAAAACTTTCTCTTCCCTGCTGGGTTTATCATTCTTAGGCAGAGGAACATGAGTAAGGTGAGGAAAAAATATCTTACCAGGTTGTGCTTGTGCAGGCAGGCAATGCTCATATGAGTGAGCGTGGGCTCTGCCTCACTCAGGTCTGTGGCCCTGACAAGAAGCAAGGGGGAAAAAAAGAGTTGGAATTGCCATTAACCTCTTCCAGTATCAGCTTTCTGTCACACTGTTCAGAATTTGGCTCCTCACCTGATGCTCCTGCCCTTCTGTAGCAGTGTCCAAATGCCATTGGGGCCTCTGTAGTCTGGGATCGAAGCTGCCTGTCACCAGGAGAGAAAACCAGGCCTGACGGGGGGGTGTTGTCACAGCTCTTGTACACAAACACAGCCAACCCAGGCCCACCCAGGACAACCATAGACAGCTCCATCTATGGCTGCTTTTTCATTCACTCCAAGTTTTCCAGCGTAGTTGTTCCTGAACACAGGGAAACCTCCGCATAGGTTTTCTCGTTCTCTTTTACCTTTCAGCTCTCATTTTCACCTCTAGTGTTAAGTTCTCTCCAATTTTACCATTATGGAATCCCTCCAGAACTCTTTTTCACCCTTGGTACTTCCCATTTTCCTCCACAGAACTTAATTCTTGAGCCTTTTCTTATTTTCCCTAGACTCTGGTTTCTGGTACCTCACACTCAGCATCTCTAGCAAACGTGTGGGTGACAGGAGCACTCAGCCCTCTGCCCTGAGCCATGCTCCATGTCAGCAGAGAATGGAGTGACAGAGCTCACACAAAGGTGGCAGATGTCACGTTAGAAGAGGTTAGAACCAGACTGCTGCTTTGCCCCAGGCGGCTGCAACAAAACAATTCTCAAACTGCTGTTTATAAGTTCCAATAATCCCCAGCTGTCCCTGCAGGTCTGATAACACATATAACATTTCTGAGCTAACTGGCTTGAGGTTTTATGCCAAGTCATTGAAGAGACTTGAGCGAGGCAAGACCAGTGTCCTCTTGCTCAGGCTGCGCATCCTGCGCACGGTCAGAGGCAAAGCAACCACAAGAGCTCCTGGGCAGCAGGAGTGACCCCAGGATGCAGCCTGGAAACTGCTGGCTGTAGGACTCATGCAGCATCCCTTGAACCAGGCAACAGTCCAGCCAATACTGCCCCCTGAAGGGGCTCCAGCTGCTGCCCCCCAAACTCACTGTGCTGATCCCAGCGCCTGTGTAGATGACGAGGTGCCTGGCGCTCCGCACGGCTGCTGCCAGCTCAGCCACCTTTCTCTTCAGCTCCTCTGGTTCATCACACACCTGAAAAACATACCTCAGCAGGTTCAGATGGATCAGAGATACACTACACCACTAAGTAAGAAAGAGCAGTGATCTCCCCAAAAGTTTGAAGATGGGCATGGGCCAACCAGGAAAACCCACGCAAACATTATCAACAGCGGTTTCCAAATGGAAAGGACATGGGCATTGTTTATAGAAGGATCACAGGAAAGAGCTTCCTGGAGACCAGAAGCTGCTGACCCACCCGACGTGCCCACACAGCCACACACGCCTGGCAGCACGGCTGACTGGAGACAAACACAGGGCAGTCCCCAGAGGGCAGACGCGTTCCCGGTAGCGGGGCACAGCGGTTGTTCGCCGAGGCCTACCGTGGCTGCAGAGCTCGGCAGCAGCCAGCCCGGCGGCCTCCGCCCCGCGTCTCCGGGGCCGCTCCCTGCCATCACCGACGCGGCTTCCCCGGTGCCGCCGCGACCCCGCCACCCACCTCCTCCTGCCGCCGCCGCAGCCGCTCGCGCCGCTTGCGGCGCCGCTCCAGCTCCCTGACGATGTCCTCGCTTTCACTCAGCACCTGGCACTCCTCGGGGCTCCGCTCCGCCGGCGGCTTCCTCCAGATGCGGGATACCTGCCCGGTGCACACGCGTGGTCACGGCGGCCCGCAGCGGCGAGGTGGAACGGGTCGGGCCGCGTCGTACCATACCTGTCTCCGGCGGTCCCGCTGCTCCTCCTGCTGCAGGATCTCGGCGCGCGCCGCCGCTTTCCGCTCGGAGCGGCTCAGGCTGCCGCCCGCCGCCATCGCCCCGGAACCGCCGCGCCTCCGCCGCCACCGGGCTCAGCTCCGCCGCTTCCGCCTTCCGGTGCGAGCGCGCGCGCGCCGCTTCCTGCACCGCCCCCGCGCGCGGCAGCGCCCCCTGGTGCCGGGCGGCCCCCCAAGGACGCGCAGGCGGCGGCTGTTGAAGCGCTTTATTGTCGCGTACAAAGGCGGCGGACACTGTACAGAATAAATAACGGCAATAACTTAGCAATAAATACCGCCTGCACCGAGCCCGGAGCCCTCTGGGTGACCCTTCTATCCGCCAGCCCCGGCTCCGGCTGGGAGCGACTGTACACAATTCACAAGATACACAAATCCCGGGGGTGCCGGGGACGCTCCCCAGTCGGGCTGGCGCAGGACCCCTCCCCAACCCCCCGGAACGGCACCAGGAAAAGGAGAAAGGAAACACGACACCCTTCACAGCAGGAAACCAAACGGACGAGCACCTCATGAACAAGAATTGTCACACTCCAGAACACTATATACGAGAGAGAGGTCAGCGTGACGGCTCGGGCAAGGGTCGCCTCGCACTGGCACAGGAAGCCAGCTGGCAGGACACGGGATCCTCCCGGAGCAGGACGGGAGACTCCTTGGACACTGCGGAAATACATCACTCGGGGTCCTACACTTCACTGAGAACAAAACCAAAACCATAGGGAAGCAACGCTCGGGGGACCGTGGCCTCGCTGACGTCCAGCCCGGCACCCGCAGAGCTTGTTAACCACACCGGCACCCCTCAGTCACGGCCTTGCACCTGCTCCTCCCTACACGACCTGTCCTCACTGAACACACAGACCACTCGAAGCAGAGCCGGGCTCCGAGCAAGGACGGACAGTGCAGGGGAGGGGGAACGTTGTCTGGTGCAGCACCAGCCCTGACCGCCAGCAGCACGGCTGCCGCCCGACAGGCAGGAAAGGACTGGACACTCCCTGCCACAGAGCACAACAAAAAGCAAGTTCTCCATGGCTGCAGGGTTGCCCATCGTTGCCTGCTGTGTTGATGGGGCTCTCCTCACACCAGAGGCTCCAGCTGTGGAACCAAGCTCCTAACCAGCCCCATACACACCTTGCCTGCTCCTCCAGCCCAGATCAGGACTCAGCTGTGTTCTGAAGGGCTTCGGCTGATTCAGTCTCAGGCTGGGTCTAGGAGGGACAGGGTTGGGACTGACACTCCAGAACAACTGGATGCTTCTGTATTGGGTAAAATCTCACCTCTTCCAGTCACCACAAAACCAGCTGGAAGACCAGAGCCTGCTGAGTGCTGCGCAATGTGTGGCCTGTGTGGTGAATGGCTGGATGTGGCACATCAGATACTTCAGTTCTGAGAAGAGAAAGTCCAGGGCTGGAAGGGGGAAGTCTAGAGGCAATGTTCTAACCTGCTCCTCATATGGGAAGTTTACTGGGAAAAGCATTCCAAACAACTCCCTAAACTCCCAATCAATCAGAGCAAAGCTGATCTCCTCCAGCAGGAAAGAACCTGCTCCTCTCCTGCCACACTGCAGCTTTTCTCAGGCTGACCTGCTCCTCTGTTCAGGGGACAGCAGCATCAGTTCAGCAATGAGAAAAATCCCCGAACCCTATCCAGGATGGCCATACCTCCCCACGAGACTGTGGCTTCACTTGTGTTACTCCAATCTGCCCCCTCCACTCAGATCTTCAGCAGCCAAGAGATCACATGGGCTTCCCCCTCATGTCCTGCTTTTCTAAAACTCAGTAAATCAGCTCAAATCTACGGGAAGGGGAGAGGGGAGTCAAAGTGTTTGTGGAAACTGAGCCTGGCCACAAACAGCTTCTCAGCTCTGTCACAGCTGTGAGTCTGAGCACTCTCCTAACCGCCTGAGAAGCTGCCCCAGGAAGGACAGTTCACTGGCCAGCAGTGTGTAGACACCAGGGACTAGCCAGTCCCATGTTGCCCCTCTTGTTGCAGACTTGCCCCTCTTGTTCAAGTGAGCCATAAGCATGACACAAGTTCTGACCACAGGATCTAACTCCAGAGATAAATCCCACCAGTCTTCTCCTAAACCTGGACAAGTCTCCCTCATGTTACTTCTCTGACAGCTTTGCTGCAGGAAGGAAAGTGCAGCATTTTTCCTCTCCAGATAACCAAGTTAACCTGGTGTTGGCTGCTCAGCAGGAGCTGCCTGTGCTCCCGCCACACACCTCCGGGCAGGCATCACTACCTTGCTGCACCAGCCAGCCATTCTTGTCTTCAAAAACAGCAGCACCTTTGCCTGTGCACCAGAAGCCTTCTGGAGAATTCAGAGAGATTTCAACTGAATCTCTCAGTCGACTTTAAGGAAAACGACAACAGTGTGAAATGACAGCACATGGCAAAGGCACCAGCACACCACAGTGCCGCACGAGAGCTTGGGGAGCAGAGCGCCCAACACAAGGGGACACGACAGAAACTAGCAAGGTCAAGAATAAGTCACTTTTGGTACAATTGCAAAAAAGATATCAAACAGGACTTGCCTCTTTTTTGTCTTTTTCTAAGTTTTATAAATAAAGTCTGATAACTCTTTATAAAAACTAACCTCAGAGCCACAAACAGTTTGCGGGAGGTTCATGAGAAACTTTAAAATTATTTATTTATTAACTTTTAACTAGCAAAGTCTCTGAGAATATTTCCCCACTCGTATGGTCAAATATTCTCACCTTCTCAGGTAAAAAAGCTGACTATAAATACGCTCTCTCTTCTGTCCAATTTTAAACTTAGATAATTTAATAACTCTTAAAATGATGTTTCTCTCTTTAAATAAAGGGCTATTTAACCACATAAACTGGTTGTGTAAACCATCACACTAGAGACACTTGATACCCTCAAAACACGGGAACAACTAGTGATTTTGGTCTTGTTCAGTGCAACACATTAGGCACAAAACCGGCCTGCAGTTAACACAGTACCGCTGCTCCCTTCTTCCCTCCCAGGGTGCTGGGCCCTGCAGGGCCTCAGGACCACAGCGGCAGGACACAGCAGCATCATCCTTCCCACCACTGCCAGTTTACACAGCTAACGTCATGGACGTCTGGGGGAAACCCACGGTTAGGGCACAGAGGCACACCTAGAAAGGAATAAAAACCTATGACACAGAACACCCCAACTGTAACTACAGGTACCAAAGGAGACAAAAGCAGCAGGTTCAGGCGCCAAGATGCACCACCTGGAAGAGTCATGAAATAAAGCCTTTAGAAGTGACCAAAAATTAGGGTTCCCAGCCCCCAGGAAGAAAGCTTTCCTTGGGCCGCCCCTCCACCCTTCCATCAGCCATGCTGCACAGACTTTCTTTGGGTAGAAAACCAAAATCTCACAGTCTGTCCCCAGGGCACACGAGGGCTACAGACGGTTGGGTGGGAAGCTCTGTCTGCACAGGACGAGGGATGCATCACCACTGCTCATACCAATCTGGACACAACAAAATAAACTGGAGCGATCAGCGGGCCAGTCCTGGGCCAAGTCAAAGGAACCCGGACCCATGTGGGGAGGGCTTGTGCTTTGGGGATTCCAGGCTGGTTTTGTGCCTAACTGCCCTGCACAGACAAGCTCAGGCAATGCTCGCTTCACTAAGACCGGGAGTCCGTTTTGGATTTCACTATTGTGATGACACTAGTAGTAGCAACCTTTCCAGGGACGAGGGGCCCCATACTGGAAGTGAGAGGCCCCCGTGCAGGGGTCACGGGGCTCCGGGCCACGGTTCTGGCGAAGTTCTGGAGAGCCTCGTATTTGGAGCGGAGAGCATCGAGTTCCATTTTCATGCTGGCGTTCTCCGAGGCCAGCTTCTCCACTTCTTGCTGCAGCTCTGCCTTCTGCTTCTCCAGTTCCTCCTTCTGGGTAACGCGCTTCACTCTGCAACTGGCTGCGTAACCCCGGTTCTTCAGCGTGCGCCGACGCTGCTTCAGCTGGATGATCTCCTCTTTTGACAGGCCCCGTAGATGCTGGTTCAGCTCTCGCACAGACATGGTCACCAGCTCCTCATCTGTCAAGCTGGTCCCATTCTCGCCTGGCTCCCTCTTCACCTGGGAGAGAAGACAGCACACACTTGTGAAACCCGAGGTGGACACCTACGCCCATCCCTTCACCCCTTTCCTCCACCCGCCGCATTACCTTCAAGGCCTTGTTTCCTTTGTTGGGGGTCGTCATAACACGACAGCCTTGTCAGTTAGGTTCTGGAAGGGAAGGAAGGTCAAATTAGCACCCGGGACACAGCAGAGCCCACAGCATTCCTCTGGCAGGGTCCAGCAGCAATGCCCCATGGTGCTCCACATCGTGGTCCCCACTCACCCCCTCCTCAGAAGACACTCAACAAGCAGCCAGCTGAGCTGGACTCACAAGCAGCAGACTCTGTCCCCGAGCAGAAACTGCTGCCCTTCCCCTGCTCCCATGAAGACTTTGTGGCAATGCTGTTTTTTTGTTTATGGTGGGGGAAATTAAAAAACTAGGAGGAGTCAGAATACATGGAAGCCACATTTTAAAAAATAGCCTTGCAAGCAGCAGGCAGAGTCCAGAGCATGGCTGCTCCAGGCCAGTCATGCTGACTCAGCACTCAAGAGTGCATAGCTGGCACTCTGCACCACTTGCTCCCAGCCTCATCCTTGTCACTCCCAAGCAGGGCAGGTTACCTTAACATGCTCTTCCAACAGGTGCCCAAGCACAGCTCAGAAGCTCCCCAGTCCTACCAGACTCCAGATGCCCCCAAGGATGCAGCCAGTATAGTTCAGTAAGACATAACCCTGGGCAAGGGGTACAAGGGAAGCCATGGACACACTGGAATTCCATCACAAATTTGGGCTGATGCCTCAGCAGCCTTCACCTCTCCCGGTCACGCAAACCCGACCCCAACTGTAGGTCTTTTCTGGGAGAAAGTACCTGTCAATCCCTGGCCCAGGGCCCAGAACCACCTTCTTCCTCCTTATCTTCAGAGCCAAGGTTTGCTCACAAGAAAACAAAGATTAAAGGTACTGAAAAACAGAGGAGAGCAGACTCCTTCCCTGCCACGGAAGACAAGACTTCAGAACTGGTAAGAGCAATTCCCAGGCGTGCTTTACAGAAACTTAGAAGCAGACTCCTGCTTCTGTCCCCACATACCTCCTCCCCTCAGGCTTTTCAGTTCAGAGTGCTACTACACTTCCCAAGGAATTGATCCACACAGATACTACCCAACAGACACGGCCGTGCCTTGAGCAGCCCAAACTGCACTCCCCTCTCTGCCCATTCTGTACCCTCTCAGCTCTGGCCCCTCAGCCCTGGCCCTGCACATTATTCCTGTACAGCCTACAGGTGGATCTGCCCCTTTCATTTCGCAGGTGTCAAACAACAATTTTGTCTGTCCCTGCCTTACTCCCAGCAGGACTGACAGACCAGTTACAGACCAGAACCAAACGCACACATCAGCAAACACGGCTTTGTGCACTACCAGAAGCTGTGGCATAGGCTCCCTACAGTGCATCTACAACCTACAGGAGGTGAACAGGGCTAGTAGTCCCCAGAACACCAGCAGAGATATTCCTGAAGCCTGCAGCCTGCCAGAAGCCAGGCTATTTATACCTAGAGGACAATGCTCCTTCCAACAAGATGTCTGCTACACCCGACCACACTGGCATAGGGACGGTCATTTTGCTGCCCAGGGAAGGCAGCTGCAATGAGGCAGGACAGGCAGCATGCAAGCAACTGCTTCACAAAATCAATTCTTCCCGCCTTCCCAGACTGCTGTTTATTCCTTCTGTTCCTATGTGGTAAACAACATGTCTGCTGGGAAAAGAGGAGAGGAAAGGGAATAGCTGGAGAGACCAAGAGCGTGCCTCTGCAGCACTTCTGTGCCCCATCCTCTTGCGAGTGGAAGGAGTCAAGGGCAGGTATGGTCAGTGGGACCACGGGAATCTGCTTGCCTTGTGGCACTACTGCCTGGCAAGCACACGGGCTGCCTTCATTACAGCAGACCCAAAATGAAACAAACAGGGCACACGCATGCTACATCAGGCAGGGCACTGGGAAGAGCGCTCCTCAGCAGGCTGAGGAATGGCTGAGGGATTAGGCAGCTAATCATTCCTGCCTCTGCACTAACACAACACCCTCTCAGGCAGGAGCCTCTCACAAGAGCCACCAGAGCTGCAACAGGACTGTCCCCAAAAACCTGGTGATACCACCTCTCCAAGGTGCAGCAACACACAAGGCAGTCAGTAGAATGGGAAGAACAACACAAAGAGTTGTTGGCTATTTCCTGGGTCCCGTTTTAACTGGGCTGTTTGGCAGCTCACAGAGGACACCCAGAGAACTGGCGACATATCAGAGACCAAACTTTGCCTTACTCTCCAGACTGCTGATGGATCAACTTTTGATAGCTTTCTGAAGAAAGATCACACTGAAAAGTGCCAAACACTATGGCTGCAATGAAGAAACTGCAGCCTCGACACATTTCCCCAGAGCTCAAAAGGCCTGAACTCAGCACAACCACAGCCAATTCTCCCCTCAGCTCAGCAGCAGCACACAGGAGCTGACAGCATCGCGCATGATTCAACACGGGCCGTTCTCCACACTCCTGATGCAGAACCCTGCCACGAGCCCCGTGTAAACACGGTGACGTCACCCGCGCTGGCGGGCAGGCCTGGTGGGAGGCCCGTGGGCAGAGCAAGGGCTGTGCTCCCCACGGGCTCCACAGCACTGGCAGGCAGAGGAGTGGGGTTTGTCAGCAGTGACGGGGCACACCGCACGAGAACACTCTCCCCCAGTGTGGATTTCAGATTCTGTTTATTTGCTTGCTGGCAAATTAGCTCACACAGTCTCATTTGATGACTCCCCAAATTACCTATGTAGCCAAGACGGTGCCTCTCCTGTGTTCCCCACCCTGGGGGTCCCCTGGTGAGCTCATCCAACACTGAGCACTCCCACAGCAATTTTTCCCTCAAAGAATCTGCCCAGCCAGCTGGTTTTAACTCTGCTCACACTGCTAAGGGAAAAGGCCAGCTCTGAGAGACCCCTTCCCACCCTTGGCAGTGCCCTCCTCTGACCACACAGCTCAAACCTCACGTATCCCGGACAGCCAGAGACGTCCCCAGCTCTGAACAGCGTGACCGACCTGTGCACAACACACATACACAGACCCTTCTTGTTGGTCAAGCGTTGCAGTCCCGCGGGAGCAGAAACCCACTCCACACGGGGGACACTGCAGCGCCAAGCATCGGGCAGCCCATACAGAACAGGGGCCAGAACCTCCCCCCCGCACATCTTCAGCTACCAAGCAGCCCGAGGACAAGGTACCGACTGCAGGCAGCAGGGCTGTCCTGCCTGCGGCCGAGCCTCTGCTCTGGGAACTGGGCGAGACGCCCCGATGGCTCCTCACCCTCCCGGCCCTCTGGTCCTCGGGAGAAGAACCACAGACCGCGGCGGCCGCCCGGCGGCGGGGGGG
>VZRR01007011.1:30375-44347 GCA_013398015.1 Oreocharis arfaki
TGTGCGCCGCCAGGCGGCGCTGTGCTCCAGCCGGAGCCCTGCGTGAGGGGCGGGCGGGAGCGGGACGGGCCGGGCGGCCTCGGGCAGCGGCGGCAGCCGCTCTCCGGGGTTGTCGGTCCAGCTCCGCATTCCGTGAGCCTGGTCGCTCCCGGCCACCCTCCCCGCGGAGAGCGGGACCCCCGCGGGGCCAGGGCGTAGCGGGCGCCAGAAGAAACTCTGGGTCCCCTTGTGCTTGCTCTGCTCGGGTGTCCCCCTCCCCGCCACCCTTCCGCCTCGGTCGGCCCGGGACGCTCCGGTGCCCGGTCCCGCCTCCCCGGGCGGGCCCATACGCGACCCTGTGGGTCCTGCGGAGAGCGGTCTTGCGGAGAGCGGCCCAGCGGCCTCTGGTCCCGCAGCGGCGGCACCTCGTGCTCTGGGAATTGCCCGCAGGTTTCCCGAGGGATTTCCCTGCACGTGAACGGGGAGGGAGTTTCCGTCGCCGGATTCCCATCCGGGCCCGGGCGCAGTGCGGCCTCCCGCCGTGCCCCGAGGACCGGGGCTGGCCTCCATCAGAGCCTTTTGCCCCTGGGATGTGGAGAGACCGGGCCGGTGTGAACCTGTAAAACCCAGGCAGCAGGCAGTGCTTTTTTTCCTAAATATCATCTTACCTTGCTGGCCTAATTTTTTTTTCTTGCTCCTTTATTGACAGAAATAAATCTCAGTGGGGTTTTTTTATGATAAATGTTCCTAAACGCTGTCTTTTGGGGATACTGAACCCCAGGCTTCCAAAAGAGAAGGGAAAATCCAACCCATTAACGATTCCGATTTTAATCTACCCAGGCTGGAATCCTCTGGGTGCTGTCTAGACTGGCCGCAGCCACAAGTCCGTAATTAACCAACACACATACATCCTAACATTAGTTTACCAAAAAAGGTTGAGAGTGGTTGGTGACTGGGGAAACCTGGTTCATGGCGAGCTACTTGATCATCATCTATTAATTAAAGGGGTAGATACGCTCTGGAAATGAAGGGGGTTTGGTGAACTGACTCATGACAGAACTGGTTGGTAAATCCTGCTGAGCAGATATCAGATGTTCTCTGTCCTGGATTGGGCAATCTCATAGTTTCCAATGGTTGGGGAGTGTTTTAACCACTGAAGCATGAGGTTTTGATTTTTTTTTTTCTCTTAAAAGAGAGGATTGTTGTCCACACAATCTTTTTATGCCATTTTTACCATGTTCACATTTTTTGCTCAGTCTTTGGCTGGCAGATGAGAAAGCTAAATCTGAACACACTGTTCTTGGCAATGACTTGTGTTTCCACTTCTCCAGTCAGTGGGATCATGATTTCCATGTTAAATTCTCTTTCCCCTTATTGTGAAGGCACTCAATTTTGCCCTCATTGTTTCCCAGGTACCAGTTTTTCTCTGGTCCTTTGTCCTTGCCTCAGTGTAAGTTGCATCAACTCATGGCATTGGCAGATTTTACCATGTTTCTGCTCTTGCTCCTACTTGGTGCAAAATCTTCCCAACAGGAAGCCAGCAGTGCCTGGCTCACCATATGCTATCAGCCAAGGAGCTTTCCAACAGCTGCCACTGCCTGAGCGACTGGCAGTGTCATCCCTGGGGACAAGCACCCTCTGCCTGTGTGCTCCTGCCTCTGCTGACCCCCTTCACCAGCCTCCCCAACCTCCCAGAGCCACACCAGAGCCTGCAGGATGGGGCTTTCCTCAAGCAGTGTTCCTGGGCTCCCTGGATTGAATTTTATAACAAAAGCCATGGTGCTTCACAGGCACCTGTTTGGTTTTTAGTGATCTGTAATAACAAAAAATAAGTAACTTTCAAGTGTGACACAGCTTAATTTATCTACGCTGATGGCTTTAACAGGAATGTGTCATAAATGCTCAAGGTCCCTTTGTATGCAGTGGCTCTTTGTAAATTGACTCCTCCAACACAAGTGGATTTCCTTTTCCAAGTCAGCATTTTGTACTTGTACAACCCGTAATTTGTTTGGGTGGCAAGAAATAAAGCTCCTGGTTTATATCTATGACAGATAGCCTTGGGTCTTGCCCTACCAGCCTCCTGTTGGACCACATCTTCCAGATTTCCTGCCCTTCACTGGAACTCGCAGAAGAGAAAACCCCCTTGGAAGGCTGTTCCTTTGTGCTGGATCCTGATTCTTGACCCATTTCCTGGCTAATGCTCCCCACTGCTAAGGGCTGGTCCGTGCTCAGAATTATTCAACATAATCTGTCCCAACAAGTTTTCCCTTTGGTTTTCAAACTCCACACAAAGCACTGATGAAAAGTAACTTTCCTTCCTTATTCCTGAGTCATTCTGCTGCAAAGAATCCACTCAGATGTCTTTCTATCTTGTGTCTGTACTTTTTTAGGTCTGTGTTCAGGCTTTGTACATCAAAATAAAGTGAGCTCTGCTTTCATGCAGAAAGGGCCATGTCTGCTGCAATGAAAGTGTGGAGAAAAGGGTGAGAGCACACAGATCTCAGGAGATGTAAGCATACATCTGCCATTCAGCTTTATTTTGGATAAAAAATAAATCTTGCTTCTGACAGGCAGCTACTGGAGATTTTAATCAAAGCACTCAAGTCTGCATGTGCTGCACAAGCACTTGGACACTCTGGCTTCTCCCTGGAACAAATGAAGATTCCTATGGAGCCTGAAATCTGAGCTGAGAAGTGTGGAACTTCAAAGTGGGTGTTTTGTCAGGGATGGGTCCAAGAAATTCAGCGACTCGGTGATGCAGAGTGCTCAGGAATCCTGCGCCTGAGCTGCTCTGGGGTACTGTGTGCAAGTTCTGTCATGTCCCGTCCTGTCCACGCCCCCTCCCTGCCTGGTTTGGTCTCTTGTGCAGCACTGTGAGATCAATTAGTCTCTGCCTCCCCTTTCACATCCCCCCAGAATTTATCTTCAAGCCTCCAGAAAAAAACCCCTTGACACCCGTGTAAAGAAATGGTGGCCCATGAATCAAGACAGAGCATATGCCAAGGTACTTTCTGTGCTGCTCAAGTGAGGATGGCAGGTCAGACGCAGTCACTTTGCAGGTTGGCTCTGCTCTGCAACCTGATTCTCAGCAGTAGAGCCCCGACTTTACAAGTTTTCATTTCTGTAGTGACTCAGTGTTTGCTAAATAGGAATATCCTAGGCCTCCTCCAAGGTGTGCACTTGAAGATATTCCTTTTCTGTGCTAGACAGTGAACGAGAGGAAGGGAAAAGACTGGTAACCTTCAAAATACCGTTATGGCTATGATGTTCTTCTCAGAAACACCCAGACTGAACTGCCCACATTTGCAGTCATTCCACGTCTCACCACACAGCCCAAAGTAACCCAAACTCCGAGGGATTGATTTTCTTCTCCTGAACTGTTCTTCCTTCATGCAGCTTTTAACTTTTCCACTTCCTGAGTCACTTGGTTACCATTAAGCACTGGTTAATAGTTTCAAAATCCTTGGTGTCTTTCCTAATACTTGGCTCAATAACGTGGTAGCCGGCAGCCTTGCTGCTGTGGCTACAAGCATTCCTACTGTCTGCAGATGCACGTGGAGCTGTGTCATTCCTTTGCACTGGCACCAGGAAGGAAGGTGAGGCAGAACCATGGGGGAGTTGGGCTGTGCTTTGCATTGGCTGCAGCCCACCTGCTCCAGGTCATTAATTTGTTAGTGTAGTGAGACCTCACCTCGACGTTTGGCTGATGGTGTTGTGCGCATGCCTGCCCATTGCCACATGTCCCTCTGCATCTTCAGTGGTTCACGGCACTGGGATGCCTCCACAGAGGCCAACCCACAATTCAGAGGTGCGAGACAAAGCGGATGCGCTGGGAGTACGCCAGGTCCAAGACATAGAGCAGCAGGTTGACATAGGTGAAGATGGCAATCACCAGCTGGCTGTCCCAGGGGCACTTGCCCTTGGCACAGAGGCCAGGGCGTTGCGGGGAGCCGTACTTGCTGTCAAAGCAGAACACTGGCCAGATGACCGCAGCACTCATGTAGAGCAGCACAGCCCCAAAGGTGTAGATGACCACAGAACGCTCAAAAGGGAACCACAGCAAGGCAGTCTTACCTGTGACACTGAAGGCCACTACCACCACTGTCACCACAAAGCAAAAGCTGTAGACAGCCACACACCACTGCGTTGCCACGTATTTACCATATTGGCTGTCGTTCACCAGTGCCCCAAAGATGATGCAGGCCACAAAGGCCTGAACGATTTTCAAGAGCCCAGAGATAGTAGCCATGTAGCTGGTGACCTGTCCCGGTTTTGCCCTGGTTAAGAACACCTCGGTGGCGTACGCGACAAACAGAAGGCCTGCGAAGACACTGGCTGCAATGCGGAAATCTCTCACCTCACAGCCGATGGGGTAACAGCCCACCTGGACGAAGTAGAGCGGGTAGATCACCGCAGCCGTGATGGACATGAGTGTGGCAAGCATGGCAAAAGCAGCGGTGAAGTTTCCCCAGGAGAGGCTCAGGCAGCTGTGCAGGTGTGTGAACTCACAGGCGATGATGAACACGGTGATGGCAAAGCAGAAGGTCCAGACGAACATGCAGAAGGTGCCATATGCGGCACTGAACCCCCCTTGGTGGGCAACCAGGCTGAATGTGGTACATCCGAAGGTCATCTGCAGTAATCGAGCTATTCCTACAGGGGAAGTCACCGCAGCTGTGTTCAGATATGGCCCTCCCGTGCTCTCCATTATCTTTCCAGTCCAGCAGACAATGCACTCAATGCCTCCTCAAATGTCCTTTCTGGCTCTTGCACCTTTGCCCTGAGTCACACCTGGTCCCAGCTCAGTGGAGTGGTAGCTCAAATCCTGCTGGTCTCTGCCGGCGTCAGTGGGAGCTGCCTCTGACGCTGCATCTCTGGCAGCTCTCTGCACAGACCTGCGGCTGCAGGGAGGTGACTGGCTGGCTCTGCCCACTGGCTGTAAGCTCAGGGTGCTGCCGTTTGCTCTCTGCTTCCTCAGGTCTGAAACCTGCCTCTGTGCTGTCCTTTGGCTGTCTCCTTTCCCACAGGATGGTGCTTTCCCTGGAGGCTGACATTTATTCCATTTTAGCTCCGCAGCTGTAGCTTTCTGCTGCACCGTTCACAGGAACCTGGAGTATAAATAGGGGCTTTATTAATAGTTCTGGAATGAGTCCTGCCCCCACTCAGCTGTTGGGAGCGGGTGTTATTTAACACTGAAGCTGCGAGCTCCATCAAAGGCTCTTGATTATCCTTCTGCTGTTCTTCTAGAAACTCTGGGGTCACTGGAATGCTGCCGTTCTCCACACAACCCCCCGCACTGAGGGGAGGTGGCTGGCTGTGGCAGTGGGCTGTGATATGGCCGTGCTGCAGGAACAAGAGCTCAGTCCCGCAAACCCAAGAGCCCCTGAGTGGGGGCACAAGCCCAAAAGCAGCACAAACCCTATAAAAGAAAGGATTTAGGCCAGAGGCTGAATAAAAGCTGACTCACTTTGCTGCAGCTGATCTGGAGCAGTGGTACATTTACCTGCTGTGCTTTGTGTGACAGCTTGTGGCTGTGAAGGTTTACAGCACCCATCCTCAAGATTTCCTTAAACTCTACCCTGCCTCTTTTTTACTTTATGTGGAAATCAGTTGTTCTTGTATCTCTGAATGCAACAACTGAATACAATTGTTGGGTTTTTTTTTTAATTGCTTTGATATTCTTAGCTCTGTTTTGGAACACAGATTTCAATAAATAGTGTCAAACCCTCCCTCCTGTGAGATCAAAGCTTTCACAGTGAGCCATTCCTGGTATAGAGTGCTCCCCAGACTTCACCTCTATCCAGAAATGTCTTAATTCTATCTCTAAAAGCCCCAAACAAAATTTCTGATGTAGTTTCAGAATGAGACTGGGTGAATGTTTTCACCACAACACAGTAGAAAAATTCCTCCCTCACCCCACCATTGCTGACTCCTCACCTACAGTTGCTCATCCCAGTGTGGAAGCAGAAAAAATTACTGCTGGAATGGCTCACATGAGAACAGTACAAATTTTTGGCTGTAATGATAAAACGTGCCTACCTTCAGCTTTGTCACCATCTTGTAACCTCAGTGTTTCTTTCATTCATCTCAATTCCATTCCTTAGAATGGAACTACATCTCCTTCCAATTTCCTTAGGCCTCTGGTGCTAAAAGTACAAAAGCCTGCATTCATTTGGGGTGGAAGTTGCACAATTAACATCACAATAACCAGGAAATGCAGCAGGATAGCCGAGGAACTCCAGGTGAACAGGTTCTCATCCCGAAATTTTGCCCTTCCTGACTCTCTATTAGTCATTCACTTCTAGCAGTTTTCTAGACCTCGTTGGCAGTGGGTCACTTTCTGTATTGTGGCACTTTCTGATGCATCACTTCCCATCTGCCCAGGGACCAGCAGAAAGCACAGGGACACCCCATGGCATGGTCCATCTGAGGACACAGTGTCCCATCCGTGATGCCGGGGCTCAAGGGAGAGCTGGGCCTGCTGCTCTGCTTCTGCTTTCCCACGGGAAGTGGTGCCCCTCTGGAGAGCCCTCAGCACCAGAGTCAGTGCTGGCAGAGGGCAAAGGTCCCCAGAATCACAGTGACAGAGCAGTGCACCAGACAGACCACGGCCGCTTTTCCCTCAGAAATAAAGAACCTCATCTAGTCAAAAGATCATGGAATACAAACACATGGCACTGCATTCTTCCAGTCTTGCCCTTTTGTCACTGGCTTCTGCACAGCAGAAAACAGATGAAAAACATAATCAGGCCAATTCTACTTTTATACCCAAGTCATTAAAATATAGAGGATATCAGTAATCTCCAAACTGATTCAAGGGAAACTCCACTGATGTTTTCCTGTTTTTCAGTTTCACTGGGAGCACCAATCATTTTCTCTTTAGTTTTTCTTTATCTTCAATCTGTGCTAATCCCATCACCCACAGCTGATTGTGGTGGTCTGTGTGTGGTCCTGCCTGACTTTTCCTGGAGTCCAGACAAAGGAACCAAAGGGCTACAGCTCGGTTCATTTCTTGGGTTTACTCTCCCAAAACAAGGGATCTCACAAGCAGCACCACTTTTCTAACCTGGCAAGGTCTGTCTTGAAAGTACAGGGAACTTTTCTAAAATCGGGCCCAAATTCTCTGTGGCCTACATGCTGTGCAACCATGTACACAAGTGCAGGCACACACAGTTGGTCCCAGGACCTCATGCAGTAGGGATGTGCAGCTGTGCTCCTTGTGGAGGTCTCCCCACACCCCTGCACCGTGCTGCAGGGTGAAGCTTTGCTCCAGCCACCCACGTGCTCCCACCCAAGGAATGGTATCTCCTCTCCAGCCTCAGTCATGAATTCTCGATCCCTCCCTTGTTCTCCTCCTACTACCATCAAAGGGGATTCTCTTTGCTGAGATGGGTGTGTTCCCAAATGACTAGAAGAGAAATATGTTGGTGCTTGTCTTGTCCCAAATGCTTCTGATGCTCCGATCAAACATTTCCCTCACTGGAAGACAGGCCTTTGCAGCAAAGCTAGATCTCCCTCCACCTTATAATGCAATGCCCTGGACTACCTAGGGAATCACAAGCAAGCCAAAAATGCTGTGAAAATCTGCAAACATCAGGTGCTGGGTGAAAGTCTCTGTACTTAAACCTTGTATTACAACCTCTTCATCAGAGAAACAATGACAAGCAACACTGCAAGGGGAACACAGAAATCTAATTAATACAAAACGTCAAAAACCCGTAGCCCTCTCCCAGGCACACCATCAGGATAACCCATTCAAATGAGCAGCATATACAACTTTACAAAGACATAGGTATGGTTGTCTGGTCAGCCCTTATAAATAGCGTTTTACATATTAAAATAAATATGTCCACGTTGCCAAAGTAGCAAGAGGTTTCTTCGTTATTAAAAAAAAATATGTTACAATATCATTTATATTTCTTGCTTAGTTTAAAAAAGTAATAAAAAAGTCATTTTATAAAATAATACGAATAAATCGAGTACAAGAGTGTCCATCCCTAGCATGTGTCCTGGGTCTGTATATTGTGACTCAGCACGAGATGCTAACCTCCAGGAAGTAATCATTCCTTCACTTCTAGTTGGACAGAAGAAATCCAGTGCTTGCTTTTTTCACCACTTGTAACAAGTCTGTGATGTAAAATTAATGGCAAGGGAAGATGTCCCAGATGTGGGGAAGGTTCTCATCGCTGCTATTTATGGCTTTGCTTTGCTACTCCCTGTATCCGATTGCCTTGTGTAACACAGGAAGAGGATGTGACCAGCTGAAACTTAGCCCGGGAGTTTGGAGAGAGCAAGTTCCAGCCAAACAGTGTAAGCAAGAAACTGCTGCTTGCCTTTTTTGTTTTTGTTTTCTTTCTTTTTGTCCTTGACACACCATAAGCGTGCAAGAGTGTGGGAGCATGTGGGTGCACAGGTGTGAGTGTGCATGGGTATGAGCATGCATCTGCCTGCAGGAACGTTAAGGAAGATTAGAAAGTTTGGGAGAAGGGCTGAGAGTCTCTCTCTCTCCTCCTGATCTAATCTCTGCCCCTCTGATGAGCCCTCCCTAGTTACCACTGCTGAGCATCCCCAGGAGTTTACTGGGCTCCAGGCCCTGCTGCTGTGCCATCTTCTGAACATCGAAACCCATGTGCATGAGGAACTGGATCACATTCATCTCCTGCCCTGTGAACTGGTCCCTGATTGTGGGGCACGAGGGGTTGCAGTGAGGCCACGGACAGCTGTCAATCAGGTGAATTGGGCAGCCTTTCAGAGGAGCCTTCCCATTTTTGTTGCTCTCATGGAGGCTCCGATCCCAACAGTGCAGGGCACGGGGTAATGATGTCCCCTTCACCTGGATGTCAGTCCAGTGACTGAAAAGACAAACCGTACAGATCACATCAGAGGGGTCTGGCTGCCAGGACAGGTTCATTCCCAAGCTGCATCCCCATTCACCTCTCACAGGATCTGCACAAGCACTTACTTGCGTGTGATGATCTCGTGGGACAAACAGGCAGGAGCAAAGCTCGCTCTAAAGGAAAAGAACAGAAACATAGATTATGTCTTGAAGGACAAAATAAATCCTGCTGAATCAAACCTTCCAGACTAGGGAGAGGATGGAATTTTACACAGAAATGAAAAAGGCAAGATTCTTGATGTAGATGAACCAATAGTCATCAAATTTACAACACTCCTTTTTCAGCAGAGGCCTGAGAATACTAGCACACTAGATAAGAATGTCCCTTAGAAACAAATGAGCCAGGTTTTTCTCAATGAAACACTTACGTCACATCCTTCAAGGTGTTTCTCAGCTCTCTACCTAAATTCTGGATGTAGAGCCACTGCCCTTCTTGAACAGGCTGGCCAGTTAGGTGTACATTGTCTACAGTAAGCTGGGCCTCATCAAAGAGCCACTGGACAACAAAGACTGGGCCTAGAAAGACAAAAAATTTGGGAAAGAGATTACTGCAAGTTAGTTACAGATACAGAGGAAACCTTAAATCAATTTGATCTCTCTCCTTTGGTACTTACATCGAAGAGTGGGGTAAATCTTATATCCAAAAAAGCAATTCCATTCCTCTCCCTCTTTAAACTGCAGTTTACAGCGTTCAGGAACAATGCCATTCCAGTATCTAGAAGACAAAGCAGTAACAGAATGGGAGGCACAGGGCAATCCTAACAATGTATCCTCTCCATGTCCTAGTTTCTGTTCTGATTAGAATTTCAACTGATAGAACAGCACTCTCAGCAGCACTGTCCCATCAACATATTTTAAAGCATCTACAACTGTACACATTCTTTCGCACATCTAGACTTTACATTATTGTCTTTTCCAATAAAATAATTGAAAAACCACTGATCTAGATAATAAATACTCCTTAAGTATCAAAGTGAAGGAACACAGAGAAGGAGGACATCTGTTCCACACTCTAACCTCTTACAGTAGTGTACTTTAGAGCATCTGACTGTACCTTATTCCTCTTCTGATGGCCTCTGTTGGAGCACATGTTATGGTATCAATACAGTCAGTTCTGCGATACTGTTTGTTATCCAGGAACCATCCAGAGTCCGCCAAGCCTCGAACCTGAATCCCTTGATAACCCATCTCCTCCAGCTGCTCTGCCACTCGATCCACATTCAGGAGCACTCCTGTCCCTCCAGCACTGCAACAGCAACATCAACACTGCAGTAATGAGGCACACACACAGGTGTTACAGACCTTGCTAGCAGACACACCTTCTTCAGCAGTGACATGCTATAAACACCTTCATCCACCCACAGCAGAGCTACCCAACCATTCACCATGAACTTGGTAGACAGCACATTATTTCCTTGCTTTGCAAAACTCAGAAATAAAGCCACTGCTGAGTAATAATCTGGTAGCTCAGAAACAAAGTCCTGTTGTTATTCTCTTTCCTGGGAGATACATGGGCTCTGTATCATTTCCAAGGGGGTTGGCAGCTCAGAAACTAAAAGAATCTGAAGTGAGACAAATTCACTCCTTGCAACTTCTCTATTACGCTCCTGTGTAATATACACTGAGTGTGCCAAAGCTTGTGCAACACAGCACGATCCAGAGCATCTATGTGAGGCAAGTTTGGTTCTTATTTTGGTGTCCTGAATCAATTCACAGGAGGTGTGTGTCTTATGATGTGGGCCAACAGGAACCAGCATTCTTGACGCACAGAAGAATGCAAAGCTTTGTTACTATTTTCTCGGTTTTCTCTTAAAGTGGACCTGGACCAGAAGTGGATGAAGTAACATTGTATCATCCCCTGTTGTACCACTTACAGGAGACAACTGACCGGAGATATAGGGTTTGCTGTGTTACTGTACTCCTAGAAGAAATGTTTCAGGAACTGCCAAGACCTCCCCCGTTAACAGCTTTCTATTGTGGAAATCTCCTGTCCTCACCAACCGGAATCTTGTGGATACCTACCTGCTCCCCGCTAGCAGCAACACTTTCGCAGTGCTCAGACCTTTTCCCACCAGCTCCTTTATAACCTCCTGTATGATCAGTGCTCCCATGAAGGCATATTCATCTGGAAGACAGCTCAGTGTCAAAAAAAATTGTTTCCTGTCCAGGCTCAGACTTCTACTTCCTCTCCAAAAATGCTTAAGAACCTTCCAAAGGGATTACGAACCTAAACTGAGGCTCATTTTATCCACCTATACCAAATACACCTACCAAGAGATTCTCCCCCACCCCATACAAAATGTGCTGCCCCAAAAGAGAACAGAGCGAACTGAATACTCAATTACACAAGCACTTCCTATGATAGTGCTTAGAAATGAGTAAACTTGGAAAAGGAAAACAAGAAGGAAGGTGCTGGAGGAACACACACCTTCCTACCACCTGGAATCTCAGTTCCAACTTACAGCTTCCCCTTTTCCCCAATTCATCAAGCCAATTCAGAGAAGCAATGCTCCACAAGATGTTACACATACACAGACACTGTTTCCTTGGCACCACCAGCACCCGTGGTTTCTGATATGTAACTGCTGCAAAGGAACAGCCCCAAGGAGCTGGAATGAAGTGAAAAGGTCCCTTACTGTGACACCACCAAAATGACAGCTGATGGCAATGAAGCATGTATTAAGATGAATTATGCTGTTTCCCAAAGAAACCTGCAGACAGCTTTAGCTTGACACATGATGGCTCCTGCCTAAGGCCAAATATCCTTCTGATAAAAGTCTGACACTAAATTCACAGTCTTGCCTCTCAGATTGGCCATGCAAAAGTTACATGCAACAGTCCATGGCCCCTCAGCTACAGCAATTAATTTGCTGCGTGCTGGAACCTGGAGATTCATATAAAAGGAATTTTGTTCCTCTAATCCTTGCATACTGCATCAATGTAACATCTCTGCAAGCAGTGGCTCTGAAGTATGTCAAAACAGCCTGAGCTAAAGAGATCAGGATGTTTTCTCTGGAAGTAGCTTGATAGCCTTTCCTGCCCTTCAGCAAGAAAAAGCCTGTTTCTCGTCCACATGGTTTCACAGAAGTCTGGCCATATCCTTTAATGTGTGATGTCTGGGGCAGCAACGGCCCATCAGCAACACTCACTTTTCTCAGACTTGGAAGAGGCACCGCTCCAAACATCACTTGAGCAATATGGGATGAATCTGTAAGAGAGAGCTGTGTGAGTCCTGCTGTGCCTCTGACACGCACAACAGGGTGAGGATGGGGTCACCTAACTGGAAGAAAATAAAATCCTGGGAAAGGGAAAAGGGAAGAGTTTCTGTCCAATTTGACAACTTACCTTCCTGCACACCAAGTGACAACTATAACTGTCTTGAATTTTCTCCTGATCACTGGTAGTTTAACTGAGTTAAATCAATAAGTGTCTTTTATCAATCTAATTGAAGCATTAAGCTCCGTGGACAGAACGATGGACCCCGACTTTGCTCCCACTTATTCTGCCAACACAGTGGATGCCCTGTCACAGGGCAACTCTCTATGCTTCAGTTTTTCACACGGAAAATGAAAAGACTCGGTGCAGTGTAAATGCTGACTGCAACCACTGGAGGTTTTTGCAGGAATTAACTTCCCATGTCTCTGTCTTGCAGAAGATAAATTAACATCCCTTCTGTATAGATGCATATATAAACTGGTTTCTCATTTCTCTTCTTTGAACTAGGAGAGCTGCTCCACATTCTTCTCAAATTGTCAGATGTATAACACTATCAGCCCACCACTCATGATGGATTCACCACTGCAGCTGTTTGAGAAAACTCTCTAAGCTATCCCCAGTTTTTCTCCATTAGATCACCCCACAACTCCAAGAAGATCGACCTTAAGTTTCTCTGGACCTTGTCAGCCCTACACATTAGAGAGCTGAACTGCAGCAAATGAGGAAACACACAATTTCCTTTTCCAAGTATTAGTCTTAACCTGTCTCTGCAGCACTCTTGCTAGTCTAAAAGGCAGAAGATGCTGTTTAAGTATAAAGCTATTTCCCTCCGTTGTCCCTCCTTACACCATGTTTGCATTCCACCAGTGGGGATTTTCTTCTGGCTGAGAGGACAGGATCCCAGTTCCTGCAGATGGGCACAAAGAAACAAGAAACATACAGATGACAGTCTGTGATTTCAGAGGAATCGTAGGAGCCTCATGCAAGACCTCTGACCACACAGAAAACAAACATCCATGATGAAAAACATTGGCAAGGGAAGTGGAAGGAACATTTCTAAATTTGCCCTTAGGCAGATTTGACATTCAGAATTTGATTCATGCTACAGATGAAGCCTGTCTAGAAGCTTCTTGTAGTACAGAAAAGACCTGTGCGGCCTATTTAAGTACCTCCCCAAAACACAAATCCTAGCAGGTAAATTCCAATATACTCAATTAGACGATCTGTGCGAGTGACGGAGGTTTGGGTACCCAGGAGGCTGCAACATGAGAAGAGAGCAAAGAGAGAAGCACCCATGCCCGGCGATACCTGTGCACCCAAACGCCCGCCCGTGCCCGCAGCACGAGTTCATCACGGGGCAGCAACCAGGCACCTTCAAGGGCGATGACGGCGGGCGCTACCTCAGCCCGGTCCCAGTCCCTCGGAGCTGCCCTACGGGGTGGAGGGGGCGACTCACCCACGCGGGTCGCGGGCCACTCCCGGGAGCTCATCAGCCGCCGCATGGTGTCGTAGCGGGTGTCGCAGTTCTCCCTGTTGAAGCAGTACCATCCTCCTGGCGAGGGGACAGGGGTCAGCCGCCCCGAAGGGCCGGGGGCTCGCGGCCGAGGGACGGCGGCCCGCAGGGGCCGGGGCACCGAGGGCAGCCTCGGGTCGCCGCCCCGCTCGTGGCCGCCGTTGCGGAAGTCGGGGGCGCCGGCGCTCACCTTCCAGGAACAGCAGCCACCGCCGACTGCCTTTGGACTCCTTCAGGTAGTAGCTGCGGGCACAGACAAGGGGCAGTGCCTAAGAGGGAGCCAGGCCTGGCCGCAAAGCTCCGGTGCCAGTCGGGCCGGGGCGCCGGGGCCACGCCGAGGCGGCGGGCGGCGCGCAGGGGCGGCGGCT
>VZRR01007011.1:51048-120374 GCA_013398015.1 Oreocharis arfaki
CGTGGGAGAGGCCCCGCCCGCGGCCGCTCTCCGCGCCGGGCCTGGCGCTGCCGGAGCCCGCGCCCGCCCGCGGGGTGTCCAGGGCCTGGCGGAGTCCGCGGCGGGCGGTGGGGGTGCGAGGGTTCGGGGCACACTCTGTTCAGGTCGGTTCCTCCCGGTGTCCTTGTGCCACGTTCCTTTTGCTGTCGGGACAGACGGCGAGGCCCCATGTCGCTGCCACGGGACACCCACGCGTGCACCTCATCCAGGTCACAGACCAGCAACGCCCATCTCCCCTCTTATCTGGGGCTTTTATGGTGTCTTAATTTAGAGGTTATTTGTCTGAGTAGCACTAAAAGAAAGAGTACTTTGGTATTTAAGCAGGCTTGGTTATGTAGTCGGTTGCTGTTTATCTCTCTAAAACGTTTAAAGGAAGAACGTAGGTTTGGGTATCTTCTCTGTGGCCTCTACAAACTGCAGCTATTTTGGTGTGCGGAAGAGCTTTTGTTGATGATGCTTCAATAATTACCAATTTTTCATTATTGAATCATGTTCTATGGCTTCTAGTCAGTCTCCCGGGAATTCTCTTGCACAATACCTGGACTTTGTATTACTCATAGGCTCTGTTCTCCTTCAGGTTTCAGAGGAATGTTTTGGACCTGTCTTTGCAGTGGAGATTTGCTAGGCTGCCCAACAATGCCAAACTGGAGATGGTGCCAGTCACTAACAGAGCAGGAGTTGGAACCATGGTATGTTCATTTACGCAGCGTGACCTGATTTGTTCATTTATCAGTTGTGCTGATATGATCCCATCGGATCTAACGAGCAAGAGCACAGGCTGGTGTGGCCAATGCCTATGTGAGAGACCAGCTGAAGACTGGTTGAAGTGCAGTGGAAAATGGTAATTAAGTAGCTGGAAGTCTTTACTTAGAGTCTGCATGGGTATGAGGTACCAGCTGTGCTGGAGGAGAGTGGGATTGTTTGGGGAGCTGAAAAATTAGTAGTCGTGGATAGCTAAGAAGTTAAACATCAGTGATGACTGACTCAGTTCCCTTTCCTAATTTCTGTTTCAGTTGCTGTTGTCCAGCCCTGGATTTTGACTAAATCTCAGACTCTTACAGAATCCTCTTTTGCTGCTTTCCTAGCGTTGGTGTTCATGGCGTGTTTACACAGCTTTAGTCTTTCGTGACATGTTCTGTGTTCAGCAGCGGCCAAATGTCCCTGTTTAGTGTTGTTTGCAAAGGGCTTACGGATGCTGCTTTCTCCAGAAATTATGTCCCCATTTAGGAGTGTAAAAATCTTCTATACATATCCCGGTGGCTGGAGGCATAACTTTTCAAGCAATGCATAGGTGTTACTGAGTGTGAACTTCTCATGTTGTGAAAATTATGTGTGGTCTTAAGTAGCCTGGGAATAAAAATTTGCCTGTCACTAACAGTCATCTTGCTATGATGACTATCTTGTTAACGTCCTCATAGGGGGTTTCTCAAGTTTCACTGAAGTTGCAGGTCTGTTTGTGCTGATCTCTTAATGTCTGTCAGCCAAGCAGTGTTAGTGGTGTTCGTTATAGGCAGTTGCTCTAGCTGTCGCAGAGGGAAACTGCTATGTTGAAAAGTGAACTTAGTGGTGTGAGAAGGCTTTGGAATCTCTGCTCTAGTTCACTGTGTAACGTAGTTTTGGGGGTTGCTGGTGTTCGTACTTTTCTCTGTAAAACCTTCATGTTCATTGTTTTGGCACTAATGCCTTTTTTTTGACTTTGGGGTAGAAAGACATTTGTGCTTCAAATGATGTCTTTACTTAAAAAAATACCACAAACCAGTAGCATCTGCTTAAAATTTTCAGTGAAATGTTGTGGTGGAATGGAGTTTGTCTTCCAGAGAAAAGTGTTTCTCTTGAAATGGTGCAGTGATGACTATCTGGCATTTGCATCCAGTTTGGGAGGTACTGAAGGATAACAGGGATTTTATTTTTTTCCCCTGAAGTTACATTACAAAAAAGGGCAAGAAGGACTCTGCACTGTAGGAGAGGGGTTATAGTGTGGCATCATTACTTTAGATCACAAAAGAGAAGAGCTAATAGAAGTGTAAGTTGTTAGTATTTAGTTTCAGTTCAGCAGAACAATCTACAGAAGTGAGGCTTCCCTGGGAGTGCTGATAGCTGTGTCATGGAGGCGAGAAGATGCAGCAAATGCGCATGTGAAGAGCGGAATCTAAACAGAGTCCCTGCTCCACAAACTTGAGCAGATTTTACATGGGAGAATTTCACAGTGTAAGAAAAGACTTTGTACAGAATAACTGACTAAAAAGAATTCCCTGCCACAGGGAGTATGTGTTAAAAATCAGGGAATTTTATAACAGCCGGGGTGACTGGGGTGTAGTGGCAGTTGAGACTGGCACTCAGTCATGCTGGCTGGCTGCAGTAGTGTTGGGATGAATTTGATTGTGTCTTTTGTTATGATATGTTCTGTTAAGATTATGTGTGTGGAAGTAGGTGTGCTTTCCTGTAGTGACAGCAGTTACCCTAGAGACAGAGTACAGGTTTTGATAAATCATGAGTTTGTTCAGCAAATCTGATGTTTTAAAAATAGAAAGCTTTTGGATTTGCCTTTGCATGTGGAAAACATTGTTTCCTATTTCCTGTTTTCCTGTTCTTTAGTGAAAAATTGAACAAATTCCCTTTGTGATGGCAGGTGACACAGGAGCACCATCAGTACAACTCTGGTGTTAAAGTTGTCAGCCTCTTGTTAAAATGTTTGTAAACTTAGATGATAGTTGGCACTGGTCTCTATTACTTTATGTAGCCCCTGGGGTTTTCGAAGAGACTTTTCTAATGGACTGAATAGGACTTTCGTGACATGTTTAACTTTGAACTGTTGCCCAAAAACTGATGCAACTGGTAGTCTGAATTTCTGGGCTGGATTCTTACAGAATGGCGATGTCAGCTGTCATCACTCCACTGTAGCTGAGAATAATCTAAGGCTTGTCTCCCATGTAGGAGAAACCATGAGGTTGTGTTAGTGGTGGGATGAAACGACATTGTACTGTCGGCTCATTGTTAATGATGCCACTGTTTCCTTTATGTAGAAAAATTCCTGTCTCCAACAGATCAGCATTTGCAGTCCTGTGAGGACTGGTGGGAGCCAAGGCAGATGACAAACATATTCCTCCATGCATATCACAGTGGATTGCTGGAATGTGTGGTGTCTCTTTCCCATCTCTCTGTAGCCTCTGCCCTCATGCTTGCACACACATCTTGCACTCAGTGAGAGGCTGCACTAAGAGTGTTAGTAGGGACACATGAAAACACAGAATGAAAGAAAGTGGCTTTGGCTGTCTTGGGCTAATGTCCTTCTCAGGCTTTGGAATAAGGCCAGTTTTTGTGGACTTCTGAAAACAAAAGTTGACTGGAGAAACCAGGTTCTATCTAGTGGCTACAGGATTTTCTATGATTTTTCTTTAGACAGGTGAGCTAACTGGGAAAACTTAAGAGTCAGACATTCTGAAAAAGGTTGAATATTCTCTAAAAGGTGGAGATAACACCTGACATGCTCTGCCGTTCTCTAACTCTTGGTCAGCTGCTAGACTTTTCCCTTGCCACAATCAGGAGTTTGAAGTTCTTCAGGACTGACTCCAGGATGTGTTCACTTTAGAAATGCCTTGGATTTTTTTTTTTTTTTNGGAAGCAATTCTTTGAAGTCTATGTGGCACCTGCTAATGAATGTGGATATTTGCATTCCAGGTTGGAAAAGACCTGTTAAAATCGGCAGCTAGCTGGCCCTTGCCTTTTTCTGCAGGGGTTCAAGAACTTGCTAATTTAACGTCCAGAATTACTGAGATTTTTTGCTACTTCACTCTTAAATTCTACGTCAAAATTTGGCGGTTAGGAAGCATTAGTGGGTTGCAAATTACAAGCATCGTTTCTTTGGACAGGTAACGGTTGTTTAAATCTTCAGTAACTCAGGGATAGATGGGAACTGTTCATTGTTTCTGTGTGTGGATGTGCAAGTAAACTGTTTTGTCCCAGGGAAGTTGTTCTGCAAAGTGATGCTGAAGTGGACAAAGCTCTGTGGTGGTGTTTTAGATGGTGCAGCTGCATCAGTCATGTCTGGGTTATCGGAATTTGTTTTATGTAGCTGTGAAGACCCTTACTGTAAAGTTTCATCTGGCATAAAACAGAACACCTCCATTGCTCATGATGACACATTATTTGGGATGTTTGCATTGGCTTTTCTCTGAATATGTTCCAGTTCAAGATGTGGCAGGGGAGAGGGACCCACGAAAGCTGGCCCATGAAATCCTGGTATTCCAGAATGGCCTCAGGATGCCGTGCTCAGGAGCCGTTCATTCCAAAGAACAGGAATTCAGGCCAGAATGATTGCATGGATGAACAAGGACCACTGAAATACTCTTAGAAGTTGTGAAGAAAAATAAGTTTTCATTCAATTTTCAGATGAATTCAGTGTGGTGTTCCTATAGGTTCGGATAGCATTACAGCTGGAGGATGGCTCTCGTTTGCAAGACAACTTCCTCTGCCAACAGACCTTGTGGGAACTTCTCAACCATTTTGCGAAGATCAGGTGAGCAGTGCAGTGAGAAAATACTTGTTTGGATGGATCTCTGCGTGGCACTAATTACTTGTTATGGTGACCCTGCTAAATCCTTCAGATTTGTAGAATTTGCATTTATTTGACTGTGATTTCTCCTTTATAACAGAGATGTTTGCGTTTTCCTTGCTCTTTCAGATTTGACACTCCGTAGTTTTATTATTAGTTTTTGATCTGGGAGTAGCACTCCTCATTCAGGGCATAAACTGGTAACAAACTGCTAAAGCTGTGAAGATACTGGGATATATTGCACCACCTTCCTTTCACACAAACCTGTTTGAAGTCAAGTTACTGCCAGAGGTGAGGTGCTAGCCTGGATGATCTTGATCCCCAGTATTTCTGTGCTGCGGTTCCCTGTAGCGTAGTGGGTTCTTTCTTACGGGTTGCTGTTGCTTTTTGAGGGTTGCAGTTGTGCAGGTTCTTCAAGGAAATCTGGAGCTCTCAGCAGGTTAACTTGGAATCTTCAAAAGACTGATTAGATCCTGTTTAAATGGAAGAATTTCTGGTTCTACATTTGTTGAATATGTACATGGGTTAGAAATCTTATTATTTTAGTGCAGTCTACACTGAGTGCTCCCTCTTGTCTTTAGTTTTCATTTTAAAAGGCAGTATTGTTTTGAAATATCAAGCTAATAAACTTTTCTCAAAGAAAGGTACTTCTTTTCTATTTCTCATGGTTTGGAAGAGGAAGCCTTGAAGCCGTGACAGCCATTCTGTTTTTAATCATGGACCAGGTCTACAATGTGACATTTATTCCTAAGTAAAGGAACAGTATTTCATGTAAATGCTAGAGATAAAAGAGTTATTTTTCTTTTAATTGAGGAAAGAGGTAGGACAAAAACTACAGGTATAATTTTCCTGAGTGTTTTAAGTCTCCTCATGTCCCTTACTACACTTTCTGTGCGCTCTGTGAGGAGAGCAGTGCCTGTTGCAGTTTGGGGGCTGCTAGACTGGTGGGAGGTGGTAATTATTGACAGTGACAAATAACCTTTGTGTGGCTTTCTCGTATATTAGTTGAGTATTACTTTGGTTTAAATTTTGAGCTTTTTATATAACTGGTTATGGGTCATTGTATTACTAGTTAATATACATGTTGCTCTTAAGCTTCTAACTGCTGCAGTGTGCTAAGCATTCATAACTTCAGAACACAGCTGCTCTTTTCTGCCCTCTGGAAGCTGAGTTCAGATGTTTGAATGGACTTCGCAAACTTGATTCAAGTTCAACAAGCAGCAAAGGTGCTGTGTGTGATTTTGTCACAGAACAAGCTTGATATACAGCCATCTGTATGGATTTCATGGGCTGAGTTGATGTTCAATGTGTTTTGGTTCAGTTGACTAACTAGTCAGCTAATTGTTGATGTTTGCTGAATCCTTTCTTGGATTTTCCAACTGGAGATGTTTTCCTGGAATGCTCAGCTGCTCTAAGTGCGTGAGGGGAAGTATTCTAAATCCACTGGAATTTCCCCTGGGTTTCCAGCATCCATCTTGGCTAATTGGGTCTGAAGAAGGTCTGGAAGCTATTGTAGGGTTGCTCCTCCTCTCAGCGTGCGGCAGTCCTTGCACAAGATGTTTACAGGCCCTGTCAGATCACTACATGAAGGAATCTAATCTGCTTGCCGTTCCCCCTCTGAAGAGCAGCACATCAAAGAGACGACAGTATGTTTGATGTGTGTGCTTGCCTCAGTGGGTACATGTAATGGATTAGCAGCAGCTGGAGGAGGAGCCTGCTGCTTCCAAGAGTTAGACAAAAATAAGTCTCTGGGGATTTTTGCCTGGAGTCTGTGCTGCAGAGGCTGGTTGAGGGCACAGTG
Organism: Oreocharis arfaki; assembly: GCA_013398015.1. NCBI lineage: Eukaryota > Metazoa > Chordata > Aves > Passeriformes > Paramythiidae > Oreocharis > Oreocharis arfaki. The sequence continues at coordinate 57,441 of VZRR01007011.1, forward strand.
TTGTCTGCCCTATGAGCGTGAAGCCTGCATTTCTATCTCCTACTCTTGCCTGCCTTGCAACTTCAGCAGCTTTGCGGGCTGTTGTCCATAGAGCAGTTGCACTTTGGGCACTCAGAGACATCTTTGATAGTCATTATGATTCTTCACTGCTTCTATGGGGTGATTCATTCTGTTCAGATATTTTCCGTACGTTTTTAGAAGACTCTTCAAAGAGTTGCTTGGATTGAAGTGGAAAGCAGATTTTGGAAAAGTGAATGAAACTAGGTTCTATAAGTCAAGCTGGCTTCCTCTCCTATTGGTCTTTGGTGAGGACATGTTCCGTTGTGCCTCAGATTTTTTTTCCCTTAGTTGGTTGTCATACACCTTTCCTGACAGACAGCAGCTTGAGGTTCAAGCTTTTATTCCTTGGGCTGTTCTGTCTGCCTTTTCTGTGATTCTGTACTGTTTCTCTGTGTCTCATCAGTCCTTTATCTTTTGTGCACTATTAATGAGGATTCCTCAAGGTATGCAGCTAATCTTAATTGGAAGCAAAACCTGTTGAAAATAAGGTGGGGATGAGTATATCTCCTGGATTGTCTGGAGGAGTCTGGTGTGCTAAAGGCAGTCTCTGGTGATCTTTTGTTCCAGTTCTCCAATTGAGACCAGATTTTTTTTTTCCTGCCTTTCATCATCTGGCATTGGCCTTGGGAATTTCCTCAGGTACTGCTGCTAGAGGAACAAAGGAGGTTGGAGCCTGTGTCTTGTATCACAAGATCATCTTCTTTTGCATGAGAATGTTAATCTCTTGATTCCTGCAGAGCATTGTATAGTGCTTTTTGTCCCTGAAAGAGAATAACTAATTGCAGAATCACAAATGGAGGCAGACCTATTCTAGTGTTGGTTTGGTTGTTTACCTTGAGTCAGAGAGTTAACTGTGTTTCATAATCTGAAGCTTGAATATAGTATTTTGGATGCTCTGGTGTCTGTTGCTTTCTGCACAATGGGATTTGTTGTGGTGGCTGGGAGAAGTGTTCTGAAATAGTGGTCTTACAGTCTTGGTACTATAAACTCAATGGAGTATGTTGCAACTGGTCTGGAAGTAGTTCTCAGCTGCTGACTTTCCTAAAATAGACCTGACTCTCAGGACTAGTTTCATAGATTGCTCTATTTGGATTTGCTCTACCTCTGGGTTTCATTGTGACTCGCCTCATCTCATACCACTGTGCTGTTGCAAGCTTTTATCCATTTGATCAAGATGGCATATAGACTGCTACAATTAAACTAAACAGACTTCTCAGTTCTGGTTTGTGCTTAACAGGTTTGCTCCCTCACATCCTTCCACTGGAAATCCTTGATGTTCTCTGGCTCTTGAGAATTACTCAAAGATTGAGTATCATAATTTTCCAGTGGCTATCTCGATCCTGAGTGGCTTCTGGTTTCTTACGTGTCGTTGTGGCTGAGTTTTGAGTCTAACTGTAAATATCCTTGATGAATTTTCATTGAATTTAATGGCTATTTCCCCTCATTTTCTACTTCATAGGCTGGTTGACTCCCTCTCAGTTCAGTTTCTTTTGTCACTTCATGCTAAATAGGTATGTGTTACAATATGGTGTAATACATTGATTGTATATATATTCCTCCAAACAGCTCCTCCAGGAAGCATTTTGAATGTAACAGGAAGACTGAGATAATACTGACAAAGCTGTTGTTAAGTAGCTGTGAACATGATGATACTCATTTGAAGGTTAATTGGAACCACTGCATTGAGAGCAGTAAGACCTGTTTGGTTATGCAGACTCTGGTATTCTGCTGGGCAAGCAGGTTGCTGAAGTGCAAAGGGTTATTTCCTTGTTACCAGAACAGAAAACGTTATCCATGTCCTGAGGTGGTCTTTCCCTGTTGGCTGGGTATATTGCATGCCTGTTTGTGGAGTTCCCAGCTTTTCTAACAGCAGCAGTCAGTGTGGCCACAGCACAGACAGACCATGTAGTGTACAGTCACTTCAGAACCAGACACTTGATTGACTGAGTGGATTTTGACTGTTACTTAAGGGATCCTTTTCCTACATAAATCCTTGAGATAACTTTGTTTCTGGTGATACTGCATCTCAAAATAGAAGTGTTGAAATTATGTGATGCTGAAGGCACAATGTTTTAAGCGGTGGGACTCTGTTCATTAAACTCCTTTCTAGGAAAAGTCAGAATGCAGCCCAGATACAATGCTCACAAATTTAGGGACAAGATAGACAATGTACCCTGAATGTACAAGTATAGGTGTAAGTGATGTACTAAATAGAAGCAGTCTGAGTTTCTGCTTAAATTTTGTGACACTTGAATGCCAAGTTGATCAATGTTTTGCAGATGTATTTAGGAGAAAGTGCGGTTATTACTGCTACTGGGGAATTACAAACAATGCAGAGTAATGTGAAGTAGAAAAACCTTTCCAAAACTTCTAATTTTCAGTGAAAACTACTAGAATTTTTTTCAGGCTGCCAGGGTGTTGCAGGTTTTGGTTTTTCCTGTGGAGTTCACTGCAGGGACTAGAATCTGGTGGCTGAAGAGACAGCTAAATGGAAGTGTTCACATAACCCTGTAAATCAGTCATGTGCGAAGCTCCTTAGGTGTTCAATAACAAACACTTGGTGTAGTCAGGCATAAAATGGCAAGCTGACCTTGGGAACTGGCTCCAGAGGCCTCAGGAGATGCGCAAGGATATGTCATGTTCCTGGGCTGCCAGGTGGATTTCCTTAGCTGCTTTGCAGAGAGGTGGTTTCTCTTCAAGTCACAGGTGATGGGTGATGGTTTCCTGGTGGGGTGAGCAGAAAGCCATTCCCCCTACCTACCCCCCAGACAGGACTGGAGAGAGCAGTAAGATCAAGGGAGTTTACCGGGAGGAGGAGTTTCAGCTGTTTTGTGTTTGATGATAAACCAGCTGTTACAGTGCAGATGGTACATACAGCTCTTTACCAAGGGATATCCTGGTGCAACTGCCAGGACAGGGAGTTTGAGACAGAATGTGCTAAGGAGAGCTACTGGGATGTATGGAAAAGGATAAATCTCTTCAGTTTTCATTGTGTTGATGGGGAATATCCTGGGCAATGCTCTCACCTTTTGTAGTTTCCCAGGCTGAGTTAGGCTGAAATGTCTGAATCTGAAACTTCTGAAAAAATTCTTGTGAGAATTCAGCCAGGTATATCTTTCCAAACCAGCACTGTCTTAGGGTGGGCAGTGTTTTCCTGGTCACCTCTTACCATTGGTATGCTTGGGGTGAGAAGCAAAGTATTCTCCTCAATCTCATGTTTTACCACGTTCTCTGATTTCAGTTTGAGTTTCACTTTGCTGGAAGTGGAGACCAACATGACAGAGTTTCTTCTGGTGTTGAATCTAATGCTCTCACTGATTCCAGTGCTTCAGTGTAATGTACTGGTTAATTCTGTAAGGCTTTTTACTTTTCTGTAGACATCTGAGGTTTTCTTGCTGAAAGTGTCAATCTTTTTTTTTTTTTTTTTCCCCTTTTGAAATCACATCATCTTGGCTGGGCGAGAACTGAGACTTGCTGTGATTGTCCTTTCCCTGTCCGTCTTTTGTGTTCGATCAAGCGAATAGATAATAAAGCTTCTCTTTTACTGGAATGCCTCAGAATTGCTTATCTAGAGGAAAATGGAAAGAGTAGCATTTTACTGGTTTTTCCCCATCTCGGTGATAAGGGTCCTTTGCTTATGTCTTCCTCTGCAGGTGGTCTGTCGGGAGTTACATCATGGCTCATACGTATCCTGCATCAGGATAAACGCTTAAATATGGGTTGATTTTTGCTTTGTCTACAGTGGCAGCCTTTCGTTTGACTTTACTTTGTTCATGGTCTCCAGAATATGAAAGTTTATGCTCTTTGGGTTTTTTTTTGCTTGTTTACTTTCTCTTTTCTGTTTTTAAGATGATACTAAGGCAAGTTCTTTGTCCTTAAGTTGATCTGCTTTAGAACAGTATTTCATTTTGTTTGTTGCTGTGCATATGTGAAAAGAAATGGACCTCTCCCCAGTGAAAGTTCAGTCTAAACTGTAAAGATGGAAGTCTTTAACTTGGATTAAAAGGAGCAAGTAAAACTAAGCAATGTTTCAGATTGGGTACTGAGGCACATGGACAGTGATAAGCTTAAATTTATCTAGTAAGATCAGCTAATTTCATAATTTACTTTAATTATTTCTTCTTTGCTTTTAGACTTTCAGGCTGTGTTTAAGAAAAAGTGAATGCATTGAAGCAAATTGTTTACCTGATGTCTAATAGTGATTCTGTGAACTATGTAGTGGTTATTGCTCGAGAAACATAGACAACATTGTTGCCAGCTGATTTCACTTTGTACTGTTACTCTGCGCTGTTTTTGGAGAGTGTGGGTTGTTCTGCAGATGCTGCAGTGTTTTGCTCTTTCTTGCAGGGAGTTGATGGAACAGCATGGTGAATTGTCTCCAGTCTGTATTTACATGCGAGATGAGGTAAGGCAGCAAAGGCCTTTCAACTGTCTCATGTCCCTTAGCTATGCTTTCCAACCTGGAGAGTGTTTCTTTTGAACTTTCTTGAGAGAGAAAGTAGAAAAATGTTGGTCTTTTCAAAGCATGACGTGTCTGTATGGAAAAAAGCTCTATTGGCACGTAACCTTGCGCCGTTGAGACCTCTGAGCCCATAAAATGAGCTCAATGACCTATTTGTGCTTTTCTTTCCAACTTCTTTTAAAGCTTAAATCAAAACAGTGTTTTCATTTTAATAAATATTTGCTTTTCTCTGTTTTGATCTTTTGCTATTAATGTTTTGTTAAATATTTTGTATGTGGATATTATGGAATTTGCTCTCCCTAGCTGTCCCTTTTACTTCCCACTGACCTCTGAGGACAGATCGTCTTTATTCTGGAATAGGTCATTACAGACAGTTGGGACGTGTATGTGAGGAAATCATTTGTCTTGCAGCTCTGAGATGTTGCCTATCCTTCAGCTTCTGACATAAAAGTAGCTTTGCTGTAGTTGGATCCCATTTAGATGTGTGTGTGGGATGGAAATACATGTAGGTCATCTTCCATTGAGATGTTCTAATAAGCTGTGAATTTGGTAAAACAGTACAGGTTGAAACAAATGGATTCAGGTCTGATTTCCAACTGCAGGAATGTGTTTTCATCTGTTTCTTGTGTTGTGTAGTGTTTCTTTTGATACTGGCTTCTTTCTGTCAAGAGCTTTACATGCTGTCCTGGGGAATCAGGGGCCATAATTACTCTCCTGTGATTTTATTGCAGATATCAGGAAAAGATGCCCTGGAGAAGACAACACTGAAATCACTTGGCCTGACTGGAGGCAATGCCATTGTCAGGTTGGGAGAAGCAAAGTTTGGTCTCTTTATTTTCCCTTTCCACTCTGGTGGTGAATTTATTTTATTTCAAGTACCAAAAGAGGAAGGAAAAAAAAAATCACAAAAGAAGATTCCAAACTAAAGCATCACAGCACTCAGAAATTATTACATTTGCCTGTTTATCTCAAACTGCTACCCAGATGTGCTTCGCACAGCAGCAGATGCTGGCACTGAGCAGTCATGTGCAGATTAAAAGAGCTTGTTTGTTTGTTTCTTTTTTTTTCTTCCTCCTTAAAGTGGAACAGACAATTCAAAGTTAAAAGTCTCTCTGAGAGGGCAATCAGCTACCACTTCATTCTTCCCTGCTTGGGATCTCAGGCACTTAACTCCCAGCCCCTGCAGGCCCTGCTGGCTGTTGGGGGGTGAGTTGGGGACAGGGACAACCTTTCTGTGATCTCCTGGCCAGCTCCTTGCAGTGTATATGGAAGGCAGGAGTGATTAGAAGCTATGCTTTACAACTGACTGCTGTTTTTCTCTGGAAGGCAGTTTTCTTCCAGAGGAGTGGGTCCCTGTTCTGTTACTTTGCACAACCCCCTGACCCTCTACCCCACACTTCATAGCAACTGGACCTTGTTCTCTGGAAGCATCTGGAAGAAGAAAGTTGTTAAATCAGGGTGTATTTGAGTCAGCTGTTGTCTTTGTCTCGTGGACACGTTGAGAATGGGGAGGACAGTACTCTTAGGATTATGATTTTATTTTTATTCCTTTTGGTGTCTTCTTTAAGAGTTGTCATGAAGAAATGCAGTTCATCTGGTGGGGAGGAAGCTGTGGGTGCCACGGTGCCTTGTAATCAGCCAACAGTGAGGCGAGGCTCTATGGAGGAAGCAGTGGATGTGCCCCTACCTCAAGCAAACACATTTCCAAAGGACTTGGACCACAGGGATGTGGCCATATCTTTAAACAGCTGCCCGCACAAGCAAGACTCGATCAAAGAATCTCAGTCTAGCTTGGAGGAGCTGTGGCTTTCCCCAGAGCCTGAGCCTACCCCATTTGCCCCTTTTTTTGGAGATGGAGAGCATCTGGGGCACTCTCCTGTATCTGTACCGTCTTCAAAGCTGCCAACAACTTTTTCCAGCCCTGGAGGGCCTTCTAAGCCAAAGAAGTCAAAGAACAGCCAAGACCTGCAAAAGGAGCAAGAACAGGTAAGGGAAAATGTGTTTGCAATTTGGTCAACAAGGGCTTTTTTTTTATCTTGCCTTGCCTGAGGCTGCGCTCCCATGAGGAAAAAGATGTTTCCAGGTTTAGGACTTTGTCCCCTTGTTACAGGATTAGGTGCCTTGATGACATACAGTTCTGCCTGAGTTCAGAAAGGAAGTAGGAAATAGGAAGGATGTTAGTTTAAGAATTTGCTGTCCAGAGGCAAGCAAAACTTTGAATCTTTAAGTATCCTTGATCAATAGTTCAAATAGAGGCAACACAGCTGCTTTAAATTACAGTCCAGAAGATCCTACACCTCAGTGCCTCAGATTTCATGAACAAATGCCCACTTGGTTACCCGAGCCCTGTGAGTTAATTTTCTTAGTATTGCAGATGAAGCAGAAACATTCCGTCCTTTTCCTTCTGTATTTCTGCTTGCTTATAGAAGTGTTTCCTCTCTTAATTTAAAATACTCTGCTTCTTAAATAGTCTACCTCTCTTTAACTATTTCCTAGAAAGACAAATTGCACATCTCACCGTTGTTGGTGTCTCTGAAGTAAAACTGTGTTTGTTAAAATTAGAAGTGCTTGAGCCCATGTTGAGATACCAGAACCGATGGCTGAAGAGTGCTGGGATGGCTGTGATGCCATCCCAGAGTGACCTGGGAATGACATGAACTGTGCTTTCTGTAGGGCAGCTGTATGGAATTGAATGCCTTCAGGAAGGTTGGATATGTCTGGCAGGTAGCGTAACATGAAGTACAGGAGCCATTCAGTTAATAACTTACTCCTTGTTATTATGCACTGAGAGTTTCCCATTCTGGATTCTCAGTGAGCGGCTCTTTTCTTGCTTCTTTGGCTCATCACTGGCACCGGCTTTCATGTTCAGACATCCCCTTTGTTGTTTCTGCCTCTTTGGTACCTCCTTGAGTTGGAGGTTTGAATCTCCTCTGGTCTGATCCAGCCAGGATTGAACAATAGAAAGCTATAAGTAGAAAGAAAGGATGCCTGGGGAGCTTCAAAGGGAGCTTAGTGCAGGAGGAGTTTAGCAAGACTGTGGATGCTTTCACGTTGATGTAGAGACTCCACCTTAGTTGACTTCTTTGTGGTTGCAGTCTATTTTTGATGAGTTCTGAATTGTTTAGGAACAGAAGTGAGACCCTGGAAGGACTCTGGAGCAGTTATGAACTGCACAAGTAGCAGAAAGATGCCATGCCAGCCTGCAGTGGTGAATATTTCAGTATATTAGGCCATTTGGGTCTGTCTAATCAGTGTTATTTAACCTTTTGGAGCAGACCCTGAGCATGGAGAATTACCCAGTAGGCTGGGTGATTTGTCTAGTCTTGTGTGTTGCTTGTTTCAGTTGCACTCTCATGTATGAGGGATTTGGAAAGGAGGAGTTTCCATTGTGTCTGGGAAGGGAGAAGTGCAAGGGTTTATGGTAGTATCCTTCACCAGTCTTGTTGCCCACACTTCTCTGTTCACTGGTGGGAGAGGCAGAACTCCATCGTTTCACTGACTTCACAGCCTGGTGTGGAGCTCTGTTTTTTGGGCATGGGCTGAGTGGTGGTGACTGAAGGACTCGCATGAACCAATGTCTTTCTCAGAATCACAGTCCAGTTCAAACCACTTCTGGAGCCAGCCACCCTTCCAGTCTGAGAGCAGCTTTTGAAGCAGCTGCAGATTCTGTTGGGGGAGTTGTGTCCTTGTGTTAAACAGCATGTGATTTTGACGGCTGCTTTCAAGCCCTTTGATCTCTGGTACTATTGCTGCTGATTGATTATATTTTGTTCCCTCCTCCACTCCTGCCATCTTCCACTCTCTTCCCAGCAGCAACAGCCAAATAGGGCTAGCCACATGGCATCTGCTTTTTGTCCCTTTTCAGTCCTGAGGAAAAAAACCCAAAACAAAACAAATTATTTTTAAACATCAAAGGTCCATTTTTGTAAAAGAATCTTCCCATTAATGCTTTGCCTGTGTGTGGTTTTTGAAGCTGAAGAGAGGCTGGATAAAATCTGCGCCGGCATCCCTTCGTTTCTTGGGCTAAAGATGGTTTACATACAGCTGCGAGCTGACTTTGATGTCAGAATGTTAATTATTAGAAGGTAACTTTAAACCAGATTCAGCATGAGATTAGAGCTCCCAGAGGTGGTGGGGAGGAAGTGGGCCTCTGGGGAGAGCTTGCTGCTGTGGAAAGCACAATAGCCACTATTTCACTTAAATCATAAGAGTTTTCCTCAGCTTACCTGCTTCCTTGAGTCCAGGATGGTGACCACAGAGTGAGCTGCATTCTTCCTGACACCTGGCTTTGTGACATAGACTGCACTTATGTAGATACTGCTGTGAACATACGGCTTCAGCCTCACGGTGAAAAGTGCCTGATATCTCAGCTTTGGTAGAAGAATAGACTTTGAAGAAGGAAGGTGCCAAACCTTAGCACAGCATCTTTGGCTCCTGGAAGGACAGCAAAATGCACAGCTTGCTTTCCTCCAGTTTACATAATGGAAAGTAGAGCATCCGTGTGGTGGCCATTTATTGTTACAGGAGATGGTTGTCTTTCATCACAGTTGCAGAAAACACTGCGTGTGTGCAGTGGGCTGGGAAGTGGGTTAGTATTCCTGGAGCCTCTTTTGTAATCGTTGTGGGAAGTTAGTTTATGGATTTCGTCTGCGCTTTAGGGTTGTTGGAGCCCACAGCAAGGAAGAGGAATGAACGCTTAGGACTGGAATATATGTCTGCCTTGTGCCATCTCGTGGTTCCCAATGCCTTGGCAGATGCCATTAGCTGTCACCATAATTTGGATGGGGGCTGGCCATTTCCCTGTGGAATCCCACTGCTGTTGGGATTAACTAAAGTCGTTGTAAGAGCCAATACTAAATGGTAACTTTAGGATTTGCTAATGCAGACTTTGGAGTTCTCTCCATCGTATCACAGCACCCTTCACAGCATGCCATAGGATATGCCTCCTCAGTCTTTTGAGTTTGGGTTTTTTCAGAAGATGTCTGTTTTCACTTCATGTTTAGAATGAAATGAAACTCAAGCCTGTTTTAGGAGATTAAAGTATACCTGGTTCTTGGAGAGGCCTGATTAATTCTCCTCTGGCCTCTGCCATAGATGTGCCCTAACTGGAGCAGCAGTGGGCAGTGGTTGGGATCACGGTGCAGCCTGCTCCTTCCCAGCAGATGGTCCTGGGTGCTTGGGGTCCTTCCTGCAGTGCTTGGCACCCCCCACGCTGCCCCGGGCCCGGGGAAAGCTGCAATCAGGTTCCTTTACCCGCTCGTTAGGGCTGACCCTGCTCAACTTTCTAAAAGTAGCCAAAGGTCCCACCCACACAACCTCGATCTTTTAATTTCTCAAATTACCCTTCAGTGCCCACAAGTAGAGTGAGCATTGCCTTGTAATTTGTGTTGTGCTTTAGACAATGGAGAAGACTCCTGTTCCCCAGTGGCCAGTGCCTGGGGGAGGGGTGAGTGGATGGAGGAAGGACATCCGGGTGTTAATTAGGATTGGAAAGAGTGTATGAGGGAATGAGGGGAAACGAAATGGGCATTGGGTTCTTTTACAGAGCCTGTGGCCTTGTTAAGATGGCAGTTGACTAGGAAGAAATGCTGGATTGACTACCGAAATTGTTATTCCTGTGAGCCTCTTCAGCCATGAGCTGTGTTCTCCCTGCATCTCCTCTAGCCTTCAGTATGCTGTTCTCTGTGTTTGCAAGCTTTGTTCCTTTAAACAGTTTCGGAATTTAGAAAGTTTGATTTGTTTGAGAGCCAGGAGGTGTAACTGCCTCTCGTGTGCTTGACTCTGGTCACAGTTTGTATTCACATGCAGGCACAGCTGCTGCTTTGGGTGCAAGAGAGAGTAGCCAGCATAACCTTTCCTGAGGAGGGATCCATTAAGGTCCTGCTGCCTGCAGAGGTGACAAATGCTCTTGATCTATGTGCCTGGGGCTCCGGTTTAGGTTTTTTAGGGGATTGTGGGTCTTGGTATTGGCCCATTTTGCTTTGGTTTTTTTATAACTGCAACAACAGTTCTAGGCTAGGCCCAGTTGTACTGGAAGGTTTGCCATCATGACACCCAGCTCTGGGCTCTAGAGGCTAGGGGAGCAGGCAGCTGGGCTGTCTGTGCCCTGCTGGGCAGGTGAGAGTGGTGTCTGCGCAACTTGGAGCGCCTGCCCTCAGCTCTGGTGTGTAGGGGAAGTTGCCAGTAAGTGTAGTAAGTACCTTTATTGCAGCTGATGCCTACAGAGAACTGCTCTCCTGCATCTGTGTGCTCTGGTTGCAGCTAAGGCTGATCTCAGGGTGAAGTACTTCTTTAAGTGCAAAACAAAAGGGTTTCGCTGTTTAAGGGATCTTTCTGCACACCAGAAACCAGGGTAAAATTCTAAAAGGTGTGCAATAAAACCCTGCAGTGGTTTAGTTCAGAGAGCTGAACAGGTCAAAAACTGCCTTACCGAAGCAAAGAATTTCTCTCTAGAGTACGGAGAAATGGAGTGGGCCCTGGCTGGTGACTAGTACCATTCTTTTGCTACCTCTGTAGCAAAAGAATGTGAAGTGAACACAAGACATACCACAAGCCAAGAATGCATGGCAGATGGAAAAACTTCAAAGGGCTCTACAGTCTGTAGAACGAAGGATAGCACCTCTGTAAATGGAGTGCTGCCTGTATAATGGTAGGGAAATGGTTACATACTGAGAGAGGTTTGGAGTAGAGCAGAGAGAGGTCAGGTAGGGTTTTGGGACAGAAGTAATTTCTGAATACTTGTAACAAGCTCGTAACTAGCTAGAAGCCTGGTTGGACTGCAAAATACCATAGTCTTGTAAGTGAAGAGATTCCACATGCACTTCCTGCAAAGGAGTTCCCTCTCCTTACCTTTCGTGACTACCCTGAGTTTCCTGGACTGACAGTGGAGAGGAGGCATCCGCTCACCTGACAATATAGATTCCTGCTGCTGTTGGCAGAGATTGTGTCTAAAGCTGTATCAGCTGTAAAGAGTGACAACACTGACAACTTCTGTATCGTTAGTCTGATCTTAGTGACAGGAATTGCACACTAGTGATTGTATTTCAGTTTGCAAATACTGTCCTATTACTCTTTTTCAGGAACCTTATAGGATAAGCAAAGCCATGCATTTAAAACTAATTGAAGCTCTTTGTTTTTCTGTAGCTTGTAGAACGTGAGCCCCTTGTATGTCACCTAGACCTACTGGAACAACTTCCTGATGGCCCAGAAGAGCTTCCTGATGAATTTTTTGAAGTCACAGTGGATGATGTACGGAAGCGTTTGGCACAGCTGCAGAATGAGAGGCAAGTTCCCTTTCTGCTGTGAGTGAGATTTGCTGTGCCCTGTTGTTGAGCAGAGTGACAGTGATCAACAGAGCTTGTTGCATTTTTGGCCAATAAGAAACACTTTATATTTTAAGTAACAGAATTAACCTTTTATTAGACCTCATCAGAAAGAGCAACTTAGCCACAAGTCAAGACCTGAGAATGTTTGGAACAGGCACGCACACACAGACACACAGACACATACACAGAATTATAGGAAGCTGACTAACAATGTATTGCACTGTTCAAGTAGCTTGGTTTCAAATATTCATGATTTTACTTTATCAAACTTCAGTTCAATAAAAATTCAGATGAAGATAAACTGGCCTTCTTGTCACAGCAGCATTTTGCCGTCTGTATGTTCCTTAAAGAAATTAATTTCATTAATGTATTTAGTTTCAAGTGGGTTAGAGCATTCCTTTAAACATTACAATAACTCTCCAAGACTGTGGAACAGTCTCCTTTATGCTGTAGCCAAGTCCAAGTTGAACTTTTTACTTAGAGTTGATTTTTTTCCCCACAGGCCACTGACTACACAGAAAATGGCCTGAAAATTGCTCTGCTGCTTGTGGGTCTGGAGTATTTAGTGGTGCAAATGTAGAGTCATTTGGTTGGGGATTACTGGAATACAGGCCCCTCAAAAAAGACCCAGTTTCCAAATTTGCTGATGCTTTTCCCCTTACAGCCAGGGATAAAAACTAAAGGCAAGTTACACAGCAGTTACTTGGATACAAAGAAAAGGTGCTAAAGCTGAACATGTGATCTGTTGAGTCTAAGCTAATTTCTTTACTTAGAGGAAAATATGTAAGTATTTTCTTACATTTATTGTTTGATCTTAAATACAAGTAGACTTTCGTTTTGTACCCACTATTCCTTTTAATAGCAGTCTAAAATGCCAGTTCTTGAATGATCTGAAACTTTCCATTTTTATTTTGTTTCCCTGGTGCTAATTAAAACTTCGTAATTTTTTGTGCCAGCATTGTTTTTCAAGTTCAGTAGCTCTTCTGCCCCTGTGGAGTAATCATGTCCAACCTTAGTCTCTGCTTTATTGGATTAATAAGTTTATCTCTTCGGGTAGTCTAAGCAGACTTTCCCCTCCTTTTCCTAGGATCTCTTCTTGCATCTGCTGTCGTGAGCTTACTTTTAAACTTGTACAATAAAACTTTATAGAAAGTAATTTTATATAGTATTGTTGCTGATGCTCAGTAATTTCAGGAGGTGGGGAAAATGCTGTGAGAGATGCATGGAACAGTTGAGCAGTTCTCATCAGCCCTGCTGGGGCCTTCTGCTATCTTAATAAAGTAAAAACACGTCGTAAAATTACAGACAACATGTCTTCTTCCCATGTCTATAGGAAATGCCTGGAAGAAGCTCCACTGATGACAAAGTCTTTGAAGGAGTCCCAACTGAAGGAGAAGTTGGAGCGTTACCCAAAGGTAATACTTGTTCATTTTCCAGTCCCTCTGGCTAGTCCAGACTTGGGGATTGAGTAACTTGGGATTCTGTTGTGATCAACAGGCTCGTAAGCTACTTATAGGAAGATTTTTCGAATTCCCATCCCTATTAATTGTTTGTGGGAGTTGCATAACCGTCGTGCCACGTGAAAACAGCTGTACTGTAATATGGTTGAGTGACAGGCAGTATAGTTGCTTCTGTTCTGTTCCAGATGTCTCAAAACCTTTCTGTTGTGCGCACATCAGTTTGTATGATTGAGCCTTCCTACCTCCCTCTCTGTAGATATTTTGTTAGAATCCCATTGAAAGCTGAATGATTAGATATTACAAGTTGGATTTATTTTGCTCTGTAAATATGATCCTTGTGCAGTTCTGAAGCTAAGTGCTTTCTGACCAAGGTGGAAACACAAAGGTCAGAGGTATATCACGAGGGTTCCTACTGCTGTGGACACATTAGGATGCCAATAAACTGTCTGCACCTGTCCATGAGGGACTGTCTTTGTTGTTTGTGCATCATTTAGCACAGGGAGCTCCTAGTCTCTGAGCAAGTGCTGCTGCATTTTATGTCATAGTGCTTTGACAGATAAGCTCTTGTGCCCCCTTTGAAAGCCAGACAGCCCTTGTTCCCTGAGAAGCTGTATAGTACTGTTAGCCAGGTTGCTCTTCTATCCCTGTAAATACCTCAGATCTCCCCATTAAAAAAAAACAACAGAAAAACCAACTTGCAGATTCTAAGCCAAGGACAGGTGTTACAGAGCAGTGATAAACCACTGTCCTAATGTGCGTTGTCTCTGTTTTAGGTGGTGTTGAGAGTTCATTTTCCAGACCGCCATGTTCTACAGGGGTTCTTCCATCCCACTGAAACTGGTAAGACTGATCACCCCCTCAGCCTGTGCAGCTGTAGCTCATGGCTCCCACCACGATGAGACAGTGTGTCTGAACAGGGCTTTCTGCTGCTCGGGAAAGTAAAGCTGTTCTGAAAAGACAGCAGTAGGTAGTTAGACTGTCCTTTTAGCCCCTGAATGGACTAAGAAGGGACTCTGGGCTAATTAAGTTAGCTAAAGGCTACTTGGTGGAAGTAGCAAAATACTTGTGCTCAGGAAGCTGTACCACTTGCTATCCCTTTGTTTGTGTCTAAATGATGTGTTACTGGGATGCATTTGGACACTTCCTCTGTGTTAATGCTTGAAACATTTTTGGGGGAAAAACAACACCCCCTCCCCCAACCCAAAACAAACCCCAAAAAGCAGGAAGGAGAAAAAAAAAAAAACGTTACCAGACTAAGAGAGGATGTACCTTTCTGGCTCTGTCAGTTCATGAAAGGCAGTGAGACCATGCACCAAGTAGCTCTTACTGTTATTACTGGAGATCCTCTTATTCTCAGCTGTCAGCCATGGTTACCTGCACAAACTTTTTGATAATTTTGTAGGCATCCTTAGATTTTTCCAAGGGACCAGTATGTCAAAGTGATTTTGTTTTTTTGTTTTTTTCTACAAGAAATTTGTAATAGCAACTGTGTGCTTTGGAGGAAAAGGCAATCTCCATACTTTGTAGAGGGCAGTTCTACAAGTTAGCCTTCTTGCCCGACATTTGAAGAACCAAATTTAATTCAGCAAACCTTTCTCTCCTTTTTCCACAGTTGGCATTTTGAGAGACTTCGTAAGAAGCCACCTTGCCGATGCAGAGTTGCCATTTTACTTGTGTGAGTGCTGTTGGTAATGCTTGGCCTTACTTTACAAAGCCTGTTTCTAGCTGTGGTATGTTGATGCCTGAGATATGACCTGGGAAGGAATGCTTTCCCTAAACACAGCTTCACAGTGTAACCTGCTCCCTTAGCCATGTTATTCTTCTGCCTAAGAAGCAGCCTCTGTGGGCATATGAATGTGTCACTCTCTGTGTCACCCCTTCAGAGAGCAGGGATCCTTCCCATACCTGTATTTGCTGTTCTGGTTGCTTGGTGGTCCTGTTTTATAACTTGTTTTTGAACTTCAGTTGTTGCACCTCCCAGAATCGTCTTGAACGATGAAAGTCTGACGCTGTTTGAGGTAAGGACTCACGTGTGGGCTCTGATTCTCTCTGGTTTGTGCTCCCCTTAACCCTGCCTCAGACTTTAGTTATTTTTAAAAGAAGCTGTATAATGCTGTGATCCCTGTAGGCTTCTGCTTAGCCAAAGCTAGTGGAACCAGGTGTTTGGAGCACAAGCTCTTCACCAGAAGAGGTCCACCTTGTGCAGCAGTAGGCAGAGGCACACTGGGGGCAGGGGTGGGGATTCGCATTGTTTGGTGCACACTCTGTGCCCTACGGAGTTGGAGCTGTATTTAACCTGGAATGTTATTGTGAGAGCTGAGCTGAGGTGAGTGTGCTCTATCTGTAGCTGGGCTAGGATAGTAAGAGAGATGAGACTCGATGTGGACTGGGAACTGTTTTCAATTTCTACAGTGGAAGCTAGAGGCCATATTAGACAAAAATCGGAAATCACTATGTGGTTTCCTTTTTGAAATCACTATGTGAGACTCAGTGTACATTGAGGAATATACATTCTCTTTGTGTAATTTTTCTCTGAAAATACTGAAATACAGGTTTTTAAATTCAGATTCCTGGAGATTTTTTGCAAGTGTCAGATAAGGTGGTCTTGAAGTCCCTGGCCAGAGACTATTGGCTGTGATCGAGTGATTTTGCCAGTGACTTTGCCCCAGACTCATGCTGTTTAAAATGTTCTGTCATTCGGAACTTCATGGACCATTCCAGACTGGTGCACCGGAGATCCTTCAGAGTAAAGGCTCACGCAGCGGCAATGAGAATTCTTGTTTGATGCCCCTGAGGGAGCAGAAGGGCTGGGGTGGGGAGAGGGACGGACTTTTCAGGCAGCATGGTGAATTAGGTAGGGATTTGCATGCCTCTGAAGTTGTTTGCAATGGAGTTTTCCAAGTTCCACAACTTCTTGACCAGGCAATGTGGAAGGGATACACATGCAGCTGCTTTTAGACGATTGAATGTTCAGAACTGTATCTGCTTCCTGTTCGTCCAGCCTCTGATGCTGGTTCTGGTCTCCCTTGTTAACTTTGGTCTGTCTTCTAAAATGTTTGAAATCCTCTGCTTACCTCTGTTTACCCCTTGCCTGCCTCCCCCGCCCTGCAGTACTGTTCTTTTATTTTCTGTTTCTCAGCGCACATCTCCTGTTTCTCTGGATGCCTCCTGAAACATGATCTTTTCAGTAAAACACCACAGGAATAATTACATCTCATTGTCTTTGAAATAAGAAACCTTGTGGCAGGAATTTTGTTTAATTTGCTGCGTTAAAGCCTTTGTTCTGTACCTGGCACTATTACTGGTGCTTGTTATATGTGTGGCAATTTCCCGGTTTCCTAGTTGTGACATTTACTGTGAAATGCATTCCTCGTGGCAGCTCCCTGAAGCATAAAAACACGTTAAAATCGTGCACTTTAAAGACTTGGACGTGCCTTACAGCCCAGTCTTGAGGACTTCGTTAGAAATCATGACTTTGTGAAGAACCTGGTTGATTTTGGTGTCAAACATCTCCAGTCTGCAGTGGCTTTTCTTGGACTGCAGTGCTTGCTGTGGCACGTGGCAAAGGTGCAAAGCATTGACATTGATACAGAACTGGGACTGTTCAAGATGCTATGCTCGAAAGTTGAAAATTCTTTGCAAATGGACTGTTTTAAGGAAGAGATTCTTGCTCATTTCTCATATCCTCTCTGTCAGCACGAAAGAGGAATAACGTCCAACTAAGATAAAGGGTGTCAAATCCAAACTTGGTTTAAGATACTTTTTTATTCATGCCACGTGTAATCACACCATAGTCAAATTCAACTAGTGGTTATGTTGAGAATTTGGGTATAATTAAAGTAAAATGGAGTTTTAAAACACAATCTTAACTGTACAGAATCAGTACAATTACTTGCAAAATGTGGAAAGCAAGTAAAATCTCATGCTTAGAATATTTTTTAGGGATTGTGACATGACATTATGAAGAGATTATCATCACACTGGTTAACAGTTACATGACTTTGCATTTTTGGCTTACCCACCTGGCTCAACAAAGGTAAATGTGATGATGTGCAGGGAGAATTATTTGAGGTTCATACGCAGCTCAGTGAGCTCTTGCACTGATCATTATGGCTTTGGAGCAAAGCCTTGAGGTGATGAAATCATCAGCTCATTACTGAATAGCAGTCAAATCCAAAACAACCTCCTTCCCAAAAGCAAAGTATTCAGAACAAAATAGAGAACATCACTCTGTATGGACCAGGGTTTGTGTGAATAACATGCAGATCTGTTCTTGCATCTTCCAAAGGAACTGGTGAAAGTGCAGAGAAGAGGAATGAGGTTCATCAGAGGTCCGCAACATCTCCTGTCCAAAGAAAGATTGAGTAGGCTAGGACTTGCCAGTCTGTAAAAGATGTGACTGGAAAAGGAATAACGTCCCAAGGAGAAGCTGGAATGCCTTTAGTTCTTGTTCTTGAGTATGGCTGAGTGGCATCAAGTGAAGCGAGCAGGAGCTACAATAGATGGAGGAAGGTAGTTGTTCATGTGTCAGAAAACTGAGGGGTAGAATTCCTTGTCACAGAGCGCTATATACGAAAAGTATATACTGATTTGTGAGAAATTTGGATAAGTTCAAGGAAGATATTTAGTAAGTGTGTCTTAATATATAGAAACTTTCTCAGGAAGCTTCTAAACTGAAGATTGTTGCTAGCTAATCACTTATAAGCAAGGATACTCTTCTCTGTTCATCTGGTTTTTGTTTATTGTTAGGATACTGACTGGATTGAATGGACTTCTGCTCTGCCTATGGTTCTTCTGTCCTTGGGAGAGCTGTGTTCAATGCCAGTGGTTGTGTAGCCTGTGTCCCTTGCTTGGGGCCCTTCAGCCCTTTCGGGTCATGGTCTGTTATGGCAGGAATGATTCTGTGTGTTTATAAACATTTTGTTTGGATGAAGCATCAAACAGGAAGAAAACAATTCCTGTGGAGAACTTTTCATGCTGTTCTGGTTACCCAAACTGCTGTCAAAGACCACAGAGCTCTGACCTGTGCGGATGGTGCCTTGTCCCAGTTTGGGCTGGCTGATTCTGGGAGAAGCTTTGCTGTCATTAACCACTGTAAATACTTATTCCTCTTTAACTTTTGCCATGTTAGTGCAGGCCCTGTGCCATAATTTTCCTGCTCGGGTAAGTTTTCCCTTCTGCTGGGGTCTGGGTGCGTGGAAGAAAGGGGCTGAAGGACCTTTCTTCTCTAGACAGAAACAGGTGTGGAGATCACCCCAGCTGTTGTGTCCGTGCCCACTGTGTCATTGTTGGATGCCCTGTTTAGAGCTGTCTGTTCCCAGTAAGGCTGAGAGCCTTGGGGCTCTCAGTAAAAATAACCCTGGTCCAGACCAGGAATGAAAGAGGTAGTGTTTGTGGTGCTGGGGTAGGAGGGGCAGCGCTGGGAGTGGGACCTGCTCACTGCTTCTCACATGAGGTTGTGGCCTTCCAAGCTGAGAAATCTTCAGTCTGGGAAGAGGTTAGTGCGGGCCAAGGGTCTCCATTGGCTGCAAGACCGAGAGCTGTAGAGCAGGCTGCAGTGCCTGCCTGTGCCCTGGATGGGGCTAGGCTCTGTGCAGGGAGATTTGTGGAGACCTTTCCTTTTTCACTCGTGCTGTGGTCTGTGGAAGGGAAACATCTTGTGCTTTAGTTGGAGCTCCCCTTCTGTTTTGTGATCTGGAAGGAGGGAGGTGAAAAGACAAAGCTGCTCTGTGAAGATAGGAGGGAAATGGTTAAGGTACTTTGTAAAATAATGTTGCTTTGGGGCTGGGGAAAGAGGAGCTTTTGCTAAGGTGACCTGGCAGTGCCCAGCACCCCTGTAGTGAGAAAGCTTGTTCTGGAATAACAGCGTTGTGGTGCGTAGGGTGCGAATGTGAATGAAGTGCTGTGGAGTATGCAGTTCTTCTGGACATCATCAGAAAAAGAGAGCTCGAGTAAAGTAATGGTACAACTAATTGCTCAAGTTTTTTGATGTATCTTTGTTGGGTTTGGAGGACGTGTGAAAGGTTTGGGAGGAAGTTTGTCTTTAGTGGTAATACATCTCTTTAAGGGTTCAGGTTGTATCATGCAGCTGCGAAAATTTGCCACTTTTGTCCCAAATGCTGCATGTCAGTCGTGTTAGCAGTGGTCTGTTGGGATGCTTGGCACCTGATATGCTCCCCTTGCAGAGATGCCTGCACATAACCTGACTCTTGATTTTTCCAAAGCAGGTACTACCATGGTGTATCTAGCCATTCTGGATTGTTTTTCAACATTTAGTTTTCATGTTATCCCAGGTCCTAAGTAAGCAAGTAGGCTATCCTCCACTATAGGGACTACTTTGGTGTTGTTGGTAAGGAAAAATAGATGGTGTCTGAGGCAGTAATGTGAGCACATTGGAACATTCAAATATTTATAAATCACTGAAATTTGTGCTGAAGCCAATAACAGGAGTGACTGCAGATGGTGGAGTACCATATTACCAATACTTCTGCTCTTTCCACCCTCTCCCTCCATTCAAGCTGACAAGCTTGGCACCACTTTCATTACATTTGATCACTTACAATGAAGGGAGAACCTTGACACTGCAAGCGAAACCAGGAAAAAAGACAAATGTTGTTGACTTGTTTGCCAAGATACTCGGACCGAAAGAGCTGTCTGAAGTGAATTCTCCCAAAATCTGTGTGTATTTACAGTATAGTGAACACACAGATTGGCAGCAGTGTGGAGTTTTTGGAACCCATAAAGACTT
Source organism: Oreocharis arfaki (assembly GCA_013398015.1). Lineage (NCBI taxonomy): Eukaryota > Metazoa > Chordata > Aves > Passeriformes > Paramythiidae > Oreocharis > Oreocharis arfaki. The sequence goes on from VZRR01007011.1 coordinate 77,496, forward strand.
CAAGGCATTGCTTTGATTTTTTTTGTTGTTGCTGTTTTTGCTGGCGGCCTTCTCCTCATGTCCCTTGAAGTGTTTTATAATGTTCTGCTCTCCAGAGCCGATCAACCACAGGCTTCCCTGTTGTAGTACTTGGCTTTGGGTTCCTTATAGCTCCAGTGGCTTGTTTGTGTTTTTTCTAGGCTGTCTGAGCTTTTCAGAGTTGCTTTTTAGCTTCTTTCTCCTCACAGAAACAGGCAGTTTTGTAGTGCGTATCTGGGGTGGGTTATTGGAAAAAAAATTGTTGATTGCTGAATTAATACTAGGAAAGAGTTAGCAGAAAGTAGGAGTACCAGTTACAGGAAAAGTCGAGGCAGCAGAGAGGGCAGGAGGCCATCCTCTGTCTGCAGAGGAGCTGAAGGAATCTACAGGCTGCCACACAGATATTTAGGTCTTCTAGTCAGATCTTAGAATGCACTGAGTGTTTCCTCTGTCGCTTACCATGAGGCAGAAATCCAGATTGTTCCTTTCTTTGTCTTTGGTTCTCTTTCCATATCGTATTTGTTAATGCCAGTTTGGGCAGTATGTCTGGCATGCTTATTCAGTGAACCTGACTTACAACTAAGGCAGTACGAAGCCTTCTCTTCTGGCAAGAGTCTGAGTGCAATTTCAGAAAAAATTACTTCATCAGAGTCAGTCCATCAGAGGCATTTCCTGTGGCAGGCTTTGTGGTTATTGCACTCACTAGCAAAGAAAATTGCAATTAATACTGAAATTCATCCAGCACAGAGGATGGCATTCACCTAAAAGTCTTAGTCTCCTCCATCCAGGATTTTATCATCTGACTGCATTTGGCAGCAATCTCACCTTCTCTTTGTGGTGAGGTCTGTTACTTACGCCTGCAGAGACTGTCCATGCTTGCCTCATGATGATGGCTTTGAGGACAGCTGGGTTCTTCGGTCTCAGTGAGAGGTTCCTTGCACAACTGAATTCGGAGTGGAAATCTTGCCCAAAATGTTCACTGCCACTGTCAGTTTTGAAGGCCAGATCTTTCTGATCTCAGCTATCCAGGTCTCAATGAATGTTCCTTATACCTTGATTCCTTCATAAGTAGCCTTCTCAAAACAATGTTCTCAAATCTTATCTTTGTCTTATGAATTTTAAAGGTCCCCTGCCTTAGCTGGATCAGACCTCCCCATGTTGTCCACGCAGTATCCATCTCTGGCAGTTGAAGTCCACATTGGGCAGCTTTGTTATCAGGTTTTAAACATGAACCACTTGATCTGCCTCTTTCACCATGACTGTGGTGTTTATTTCTGTTTCAGCAATGCTGTGCAGTCTTGCTGGAGAAACTTTTGATCCACCGGCTTTCCAGTTGAATTTTCCAAGAGTTAGTTTATGTGTTTGGGGCGTGTGTACTGTGCAGTATTTCATGTTGGTAGCTTGGGTTTCTCCTTCCATGCGCGTGTTCCTTTGAAGTGCTTATTTTCTTATTCATCTTCCTAACATCAGTCTAACAGCAGACCTGTGGCACTCTGATCTTCTCAGATTGTGTAACGGAAAGAATGCTGCTCCTGGCAGCTGCGAGTTCCCTTCAACAGCAGCCTCTGCCTGGTCTGACAGCATCGCTCTGTCAGGGAGGAGAACAACTGCCCGGGAATAATGTACATCATCTGCAATGTTCTCTTCTAGGATTTTTTTGCATTTGTATGTCTGAGAAAGAGGAAGCGTTGAGGTGTTATTTGGGGAGGGTTCTGCCTGAAATATTTTCTGTGTTCTAGAGAACAAGTTACTAAAACATGCAGTTAAACAAAGCAGAAATGTTTCTCTGCTGTATCACAGCTGGATTCACAAGGGACTGTTGTTCTAATGTGGGTATTTTTATCATGGGATGTGAGATGCAGCAGCCCCAGTGTGCTGCTCCACAGCCAGGGTGCCTTGCTGGCATAAGCCATGCTCACCACCGCAGTGTCCCAGTAACTGTTCGCTGTCTCTCTGAATAAAACCGGAGTTACTCAGCTGCGTAGTTTCAGACTAAATGTGGCTTTATGAGTAACAGGCTGGTCTTCAGATCTCTGAAATAGAAAGTGTTCATTTAAACTTCTGCAACTGTAACTAAGCAAATGGATGAAGCTGTGTTATATCTTTTTAAAATCTGAGGAGATGGTCATTTGGAAGGATACTTATTAAAGGATGAGGGTAATAGGCAGGACATTGACTTCCTTTTCTCTTTGCCTCAGTGACTTTCTAATCCCTTCAGAAGAAAGCTGTCCTGTGATTATGAACTTGGGTGGGGCTCTGGAGATTTATGTGCTTAGTTCTCATTGCTGCTGCTGCTGCCGCTGCCATCCTGTGTGACCTTGAATAAGTTATTTAATCTCTTTAGGTCTCAGTTTTTCATGTGTTATAAAAAGAGAAAAGCCCCGAAAAACTGAAACAAAAAAAGGAAAGCCACAAAAATAAAAACAACCCACAAACTCCAAGTATTTTTATTTACATTGCATCTATATAATTGCACAATGGGACACTATTTTCAGTTGGATTTCTAGGTATTGGTGCAGTAAATCTGACTGTATGTTGTAAATATGCCTTGCACAGTGTGATTTGAACATTATAATTCAATAGATTAATAGTATCTATTTCCCCAGTCATAATGGCAGTTTCTTTGGCTGGAAATCAAAGCAGCAAGGAAGAGAAATGCTGGGTGTTGGAGTGTAGTAACTGGCTGTTGGCTCAGTCCTATTGTAGTAATTCTCTGCATGTAAGTGAGTGGAGCTTTTTGAGTTATCTGTTTCGAACATCCTTTGATTCTTTTGGTGAATCTGGCAGGCTCAGTGTGATTCTAAAAGTTCTCAAAATCTGTTCTGATTCACAGATGTTCTTGTAAGAACCCTATGCAGTGAAGAACTTCAGAGTTGTTTTTCTAGAAACATTGGCAGATACATTAGAACAACTGCAAACATTAGAACAGCTGACTTGAGAATACAGTTTTTAGGTGATGGTCTGCCTAGTGTTTGATCATTACATTCTTAGGTGTGTTAGAGAATGCTAAAGGTATTGACTTTGGGCTCATATGTTTTCCTGGACAGAATCTGCTAAAACCTTCCTGTCTTTATGCCAAGATAGTCCTTGGACAGTGGGATCATTCTACTGGCCTGCCTTTATTTTTAAATGTGAAAATGCTGCTGATTTAAATAGTTACATGTTATAAAAACTCTGTCACAGCATTAGGTCCTGCCAGAGACTGGCTAGAGAGTTCCCGGGCGAGGTGTAGCTAGCTGCCTTCTGTGCTGAACCCTCAGGGAGTGCTGGGATTGGGGTGGTACCTGACAATTCCACACAAAAGAAACTAGACCAAGGGTTCTGTGCATGAGCCAATAGCCTCTTTGAATTGGAGAAAACTAACTTATTGGATGGAGGTTTGGCAAGAGGGGACTCTGTGTTGGCTGACCCCTAGGAAAGGATAGGGATGCAGGGAAAGGAGCCATGGGAAGGATGTTACATTCTGTGTACTTGAGAGCTGCTGTCTAGCTCCTTTAAGTTTCTTTCAATTAAGATTTTGAACTGAAACATTTGGACTGATGTTTTGCCAGCAGTGGTAAATGGTTGTGAACGTGGATCCTGAAACTGAGAACTATGGTTATTTGACGACCTGTGAGTAAATAGGGTAGAGGTTTATATTGGGGCACAGTCTGTCTGTGTGTTTGTTGGTTGAGTGAGTCTGTCTAGCTCTTGGTCTGTGTTTCTCACTCTCTTTCTCTCTTTGTGCCTCACACAGGCCCTGCCATGAATTTTCTCTGACCCCTTGGGGCCATTCCCACATGAGGCTTTGATGTGTGTGCCCAGAGCTTGATTGACAAGGAAGTTTCAGTGGCAGCAGCAGAGAAACTAAGAGAAAAGGGCAGGGCTTTGAACTAAAGGGCTTTGAGCTCTGAGTTTCTGTGCTTACTTATCTCCTTCAGAATGTTAATTATTTACCAAGATAATTGGTCGGGAGGCAAAAAAAAGAGAGGGGAGGTTATTAAAAAATTCCAACACTAACACACTACAAAAACCTCATTTTCCAACTTGCAGCTGGCATGAAAAGGATGTTGTGTGTAAAAGGGCTTGAGTGTATGTGTGTTGGGGGGGCCCTTTTTAAGGCACCCATTTCCTAAGTAGACGAATGCTGTGGAAACATCAAAGCTCTCGTGAGAGTTTTTTCTGGGGTTTCTAAACCATGTCTGGTACTTTTTAATTAAAAAAGTTTATGGAGAGCTGTCTTTGTGACTGGAGCAGGCAACCTTAGGCCCTGTTGATTGAGGAACGAGATGTTAAAAAACCTAATAAATAATTGTTTTGCTAAAATGTCAGTTCAAGGATGTGAATTTGCCTGGATGCTTTAGCAGGAGCTGAGTCTTGGAGTAAAGTGACAAATGTCTCCTGTTTCAGCCTTGCGTGATGTTGACTGTATTGCATGAGACACTCTCCTATAGCCTCTGGATTAACATCAAAAAAATGCGTAATACCGTATACTCATCTAAAGCTTGTAGGCAGGAAGAGAGGTGAAGCTATTTCATTTTGCCTTCAGTTAATACAATTTTACTAGTCTCCATATTAGGCAGCAGTCCATAGCCTCCTCTGAAGATCAGTGTTCTGTTGAGTTCTGGTAATTGCTGTACTGGATTGGGTCCAAAGACTATCATTCCAGTATCCAGATTGGGCTGATGGTGGCAACAGAGGCTCAAGAAAACTACAGAGCAGTCAGTCTGCCCTGCACAGTTTCCAAGTACACATGAGTGATACCAAGTGGGGCAGTGACATGCTTTTATCTGGTTGTTTATTTGTTGGATCAGTGTGACAAGTTTTGTGTTACTGTTTTGCCTGGGAAAATGTAGACCATTAATTAACATTTGCTGTGCAGTTTCTGGCTATAGTGGTACTTGCCTCTTTTACACCGTGATTGTAAGGTTTCTTTACCTGTCTCTTAGTACAAGGCTTCCTAAAAGCTTAACATAATTGTTTCAGCTAGTTATTCTTTATATGGTATTATACTGGCATATAATGCAGGTAATAAATACGATGGTTATTTTCTCAGAATCCTTTCTGGTACAGCTGGTTATGCCATATCGTATTAATCTTCTGCATATCATACGCTTTTAAAAATCTAAGCCTGAGCTTGCAGTAGTGTCTGGTTTTAGTGTGAAATTTGATAACTTAGACTGTCTTGCTCTGCGTTTCCCTTGGGAACACTTGGATGCCCCACTGGATGTGGTGGTGTAGTGCTTTGTAATGTATCACTGAGGTTTTTTTAAGGTGTGGTGTGACACTGTGGTCACCGTAAGTGGCAGAGCAACCTCCCCAGGTAGGTCCCTCCTTTATACCTACCAGGTGCATTTGTGATTCCTCAGTTGAACTGGGGGTGAGTCCAGTTTTACAGTTTCTCTGGTGCCCAGAAAAGGACCAAAAGATAATGAAGGGACCTCCATGTGACGTGGGGAGAGGCCAAGAGACAGTCGAGGTTGTTCAGCCTGGAAAAAAGAAGCTCTGGGGGGTCTTGTCTTTGTGCGTAGTAAAAGAGATGGGAAACAGCAAGGGATGTGGGCCAGAGTTCTTAGCAGTGCCCTGTAAATGGACAAGAGGAAATGGACACAAATTACAGGAACTTCTATTGAAATAAAAGAGGAAAAAAATAACCACCAAACCCACTGGATAGAACAAAAATATTTGAATATGGCAATTATTCTGATAAGTAGGAACTAGGAATTCAGGTTGGATTTATAAAAGGAAATACTTCATCCTGGAAAGGTGGTGAAACTAGATAAATTTCAACTGAAGACAAGGTGTAAATGTAATAAAATGGTTTAGAATAGATTTTGGGAGGGCATAGCTGGATTTTTCTTTTCTTGCTGTCAGCCACTCAGGTCTTAGAAGATTCTTCATCATATTCATGTTATCTGCTCAGCAGTGGAGAATGTGGGTGCAATACAATGGCCTGAGGTACGGGGACAGAGGAGAAGGAATGGCAGGGCATTGCTGCAGTGAGCACTTGCTGTAGAGGTCTCATCACCTGTTTAGTAAAACAGATCATAACATTTTCCTTCGTGTCGTACTGAGTGGCCTGTGCTCTGCACAAGTTTGTTTTCCTGAATTAGGAATGGTTCAGTGACCTTGGCTTGAACTCCATGAATTTGTCTGTAGCTGTCTAACTTGCCTCTAGTGTTTGAAGTGAACTGTGAAAGCATCTGCAGACAGTGATACCTTCTTTTCCCCTTTTGCTGCAGGCTAAACTTTTTCCAACTGCTGTCATTCATTTTGGATCTGAGGAGTGCAGGGGTGAGTGCATTTCCTGTCTCCTTCAGCTGACTATACAGTTCCTGTAGTAGACCCAGTATTACATCCTTACTGTCAGAGTTATTCGGACTAAAGAAACTGCAGTCCTTGAGAATGCTGGTGAATGTCCCCATTTTGACTGGCTAAAGCTCTTCAGAGCTGGTTTGGTCAGTTAGCTTGAGCACAGATGTAGACATTGTACCTTTTTTGTGGGATTTGATTGGCTGGGGAGTAGGCATTTTCTGCCATGGGATCAAGAATGATAGGAGAATGACTCTGTAGAGAAAAAAATCCTGTTGTTCAAAATGTTAACTAGACAAATGTCTATGAAATGCTTTTGCAGAGCTCCTGTGGTAGTGGACTGGCTGGAGATGGTAGAACACATCTCTGGTTCTCTGACATCTCTGATTTACGCTTAGAATCCCTGTTTCTCCCAGAGATCAAAGTATGCTCTGGCTTCACTGAAAAGTTTCTGAGATGCAGTGAGCACTGAAAGAAAATGTCAAGATCTTGAGGTTTGAATGATGAAATGGAACACCTCTGAGTTGCAAAAGAAACTGGCATGGTTTAGTAATGTGCTGTGTCATTTGGGGGAAGGTGATGTATGTTTACTGCAGTATACAGCAGGTATTTTTTGAGCTGAGAGCTATGTGATACTGTGGTGATTGATTTCTCTATGTTACCAAATAAGTGATTTGGTTTCATTTCTGAACAGCTTGTTACCTGAAATCAGACCTGCTGAGCTCTGCAGTTTCTCCTTCTGCAGCTGATCTATTAGTAGCCAGGTATGTTGGGGCTGAATAGAGTTGCAAATGCCTTAGTATTTCAGGAATGGGAAGCATGAAACAAGCCCATCTTAGTGCAAAGAAATGTGCTTTAAAGATACTAGGACTTCCTTCTCTCCAGAAACAGTCGTACTGTCATACTGGATTTCATAGCTTTGTAAGTCCTTTGCAAACTAGAATTTCAGTGACTTAAGTAATACTAGTGCTTCTATCATGGAAAAAGAAGAGTCTTTTCAATCTAACTTTAAAAGTTTAAAGGTGGTGGTGGTACAGGGGAGCTATTATGAAAAACGAAGCTTAATTCTACTTGCTTATTTCCCTTCTCAGATGTTTGTCCAGATCCTTAGTTCCTTCTGCTTCATCAGCTTTAGCATCAGTGGCTCCATCCCTATCTGAATCAGAAGCGGGAAGTGACAAAAAGACCATTGAGCAGCCAGAAGCAGCCAGCATGCAGAGAGCTCCACAAGTGTTGAGAAAGGCCCCTGGGAAAATACCCAAATGGCTGAAGCTTCCAGGTATCAATGAATCAGAGGAGAGCTCTGCTCATTCTGAACTGCTCCAAAAGGCAGCCTCCTCTCTGCCAAACGTGTTGGATATTGACAGTATTGTTGCAGATGTCAGTTTATGCTTGCAGGACATTTGGTTCACTGCTTGTCAGTCACAAATTTGTTTGTGACTTGAACCTTAGCCTTCGCTGGAGAAGTATCTGAATGTGGACCCTGAACACTGGGAAGTCTGATACCTAAACCATATGCTTGCAGCATTTTTAACTCTGTTCTGGGCTTGATGGGCTGAGCTCTTATCTCTGCCAGTGTAGTTCAAATACTAATAGGCAGGATAGTCTACGTACCCATGTAATCTGGGCCCATGTAATCTGTTAAATCTCTGACATAACTTTCCTTTTGCTGCTGTAGTCTGTTTTAGTACTTTTATTTCTCTTTAGTTTTTTAGTTGGTCTTCCTTTTTTTAATCTTCACTGCAAACCAGTAGTGGTTTTCCATAATTAAGATTGCCACCAAGTGTCCATTATGAATTTTTTCTTATTTTATCCTGATCGGAAAACTGCAACCTTGTTTTTAATCCCAGAACAAATGGCTTATGTGTGTATTTTAGATGAGAATTTATACAAAATATGAAGTAATTAGAAGAATTCTTGAATTAAACAATTGGCAATATTCACTTTTTGATGCAGTGGCAAAGACAAGGGGAGGGGTGGGAGAGGGAAGAGAAAAAAAAGGGGGTGGGGGGGGAAGAGACATTCAGTCAGCTCCCTTAATGGCAACAAAACTAGTAATTCTTACATGGAGTGACCTGGCTAATAATGCCAAATGTTAACTTCCTGGATGAGAATTTTAGTATTTGTTTCTGGAAGATAGTGTGGGGCTATCAGTTCCAGCAAGTAGAGGGTAAGGTGTGAAGGCTGCCGACAGTGGGCCAGTGTGTTTCCCTGCTGTGGCTGATCTGGCTTAGATTGGTGCTGAGATACTGATGCAGTGGGAAACAGGATCTTCACTGCTTCCCCTTTCCAGTATGTTTGAAGCATTGCACTTGAAATAGTTTGATTTCCCAAGATTATCTGGGTAAAGTACAAAAATATCATCTCACCTACCTGTGCAGGTTTTCCATTTAACAGCTGGTATGAAAGGTTAATAATATGGTTTAAGTTGCATGTTAATAACATGAAGGATGAAGTTCCCTGCTCCGAAAGTCGTGATGTATTTACCATTTCATCTCCCCAACTGCTCTCTTCTGATCCCCAATGCTGCCTAAGCACAGCAGTGACCAGAACCCTCAGCTACCAGATCATGTTATTGAGAAATGAGTAAGTGCTAGTTACATGTTAAGTGTTTTAATGGTGCTATGTTTATTTTGTAGGTGGAAAGAGATGAAGCATCCTGGGCTGCTGGATCACTGAGCTATCAGCTGTGCCCTTTTCTCCAGGAACTTACTAAGGATGTGTAAGATGTGTTGGTTGCCCTGGAAAGATCTAATATGTATGAACGTTAGTTATAAAAAGAGAATGGTTATTTCAGGTGTAAGTTGCACCTGGTGGAGGAATGGAAGGCCTGTTTGTGGTCTTTGTGACTACAGAAGCAAGGTTAGAGGTTAAATTTAAGGTTTCTTGCATGCAAATAATAAGAACAGAGAATTAAGGGGGACATGATTCCTATATACTTTCTGCAAATGACTTTGTTTCTATCGATATTTTTAAATTCAACTCCTCCCAGTTCCACCTTCAGAGATCACTTGAGTCTAGCTGCCTGTATTCTAGCAGCAAGATACAATATGGTTCAGCTTTACCTGTAATTATTAAGTGGTACTTAGAACAAGACTTTTTCTGCTTCTTAGTGATTAGGGTTAGTGCTGCTGATAATTCTGGACATAGATGGCTGGAAAGTGAATGAAGAGGAAGCACTTAGGTCACTTAAACCAGTTCAGATCAGCCTTTCCTGTGAAGCTCTCGGGCTGCTGCACTTGTATTGTGTTCAATTGCCAGAATCTTGTCAACAAGGAACACAGGTTCATGGAATGCCTGTTGAGCTTGTTTCTGCCCTAAGCTCTAGTTTTATTTTCACTATGTATAATTACCATCAGTAATTAGTTACAGCAAGGAAAATACCATCCAGTTAAAAGGTCTCTTCAAATGACAGTTGATTGGTTGCCTAAGTATTCCCGGAGCAGGGTAGCTGTGCTCTGCACCGCCGTTAACGTACAGGGAAAAGGCCCAGTCCAGATCTTTGTCTTCTGCAGATGTTGTGGGGGGATGAATATTGGTTAGAGTTGCCCTTATGCTGGAGATGAACTCTGTAGTGTCACGGCAGTCATGGTGCTGGGTTTTATTTGAAGTCTTCTCCATGGATCAGTGGTCCATGGAGAGCTGGGATTCCATGGTACAGTAATACCATGTTTTCCATTTTCCTTGTTTCCTTCCTGCACTACGTGTGCATCTGCACAATTTGTAGATGCAATAAAGCAGAGTGGCCATGGGAGCTCTTTTGGTCGGTCCCTTTGATAGTTTCTTGCCCTGGCACTTGGGTGTGTCTGTCAGTTCACAGGAACCCGCTCTCTTTTCAGTAGGCCTGTCATGCCTTGTTCCCTTCCATTTTTTTTCAACAAAGCAAAACGAAGCTTTGTACCATCAGAATGAACTTCAAAGTGGCTAGAAAGGGCACCCTGGGTTCCTGGCACTTGTCATTGTCTCCCTGCCTGGCCAACATTTCCCTTCAGGTCTAATTACTTCCAAATGCTCACAGATGGTTTGAAGAAACTTGGAGGGAGGGGGAGGCATGAAAGAAAGGTGGAAGAGGAAAAAGGAGACTCAAAGCAGAAAGAGTGCAGAATGCTTTAGCGAAAAAGTTGATTGATTTCTTATATGACACCCAAATGTAAACAGGGAACTTGTGCAGGCACTGGCAGTGGGAATGTGAGAGCACTGTGTACAGCTCCTGTACTAAATCCTCCCTGTGGAAAGCAAGCCCTTCTGCCACTTGACAGCCTATAAAAGACATACCACAGCAAACCAGAAAAACCATTCAAATAATGTTTAAAGTTTATTACTCTTTAGTGGGTTACGTGTGGGCTGAGCCTACGCTCCATAGGACTGTCAGTATCTTGGTTCAGGTGCTGTGTCAGGCTTATTCATGTCACACAAATCAGAGGTAGACGGTAGCTAGAGCTGCCTTGCTAATTTATACAGGATATCCTGTGGGGAAACCAGGAGCCATTGCTAATGATAGGTGGTGAAATACTTTGTGCTGGTGTTTTTGGTTCCCAGGATTAGAATATGCAGAAGCAGTGTGGTTGGGAGGAAGTTGCAGTGAGCCTTCAGATGTGCTAGTTAGTCCTTATTTTTTGAAGGGCACAGGTAACATCAAATAGTACAATCTGCTTAGCTGATTTGCTTAGCTGTTTTAATTCTGTCAGTTTTTGTAAAGGGTTAGCACCATAACTATCACCTGCAAGTACCTGACGTGGGAAAACAAGTTTAGGGACACAAGCACCAATACCAGTATTCCTGGGGCAGTTTCATGGGTTAAGTGTAGGGGCTTTACATTGCTGACTGTTCACTCAGGCAATTCTGCCCATGCTCATCCCTTGTGTAAATCAGCTGTGCATCAAACCCAATTTAACCACAAGAATGAAAAATTGCTACCTTCAATAGCTAGACAAGAGGTCTTATTCCCCTTCCCTATACAGAGAGTTACTTTCAGCAGCTGCTGCTATTCAATTGCTGCTTTACTGTGGATGTCCACATCAGCAGTTCTCTGTGTGTCAGGGAAGGGAACTTGAGCCTTTTTAGGGCAGCAACTTTGGGACTACTGTTTCAGTAGGAGTCAGAGTGGAGGGCAGAGATGAGGATCTGAAACTGGAAAAGGCAAGAAAGCAGGAGTGAATTCTTTAAGGGGACAAGATGCCACCACATTTAAAACTGGGGGCTCTTCACTAAGGTACTTGCTACAAGGATTCCTGCCCTGCTGCAGAACAGTACCTACAGATACCTGATGAGCTGGTTTTGTTTCATTATCGCTTCTGCTATAGTAGCTGAACTCATCCCTGGGGTTTTAGGGCATTCAACAGTAATATCACTTGCTTTTTCTTTTGCTACTGCCTTTTTTTAACCAATGGTTGTGGGGCTGAAGGCTGAACTAGGTCAGTTCCTTCATTGCATGTGTTGTACAGCTGAACAGCTGTCTTGGCTGAGAAGCTGCGGTGCTGAGGGATGGGGACTGCGTACTAAAACTGCATTTTTTGTGGAGTTTCCAAGTGGCTGTTGTCCTAGAGGATGACCCCGATAGCTCCTAGCTCAAAGTGCACAGTGACCTACTGAGCCTCTGCCTGTCCCAGCTGTTCCTGAGAAAAGGACTGCTCGCTCTTGCTGATCCCACAGCCTGCGGAGAGCCAGCGGCAGGAGCGTGCAGGCCCCGAGCCACGCCACCGCCAACTGTGCTCCGTGCAGCCAGCCATGCTTTTCCCAGCAAAGCCAGTTGGGTTGTGTGGGTCCTGCCCATATGTGTAAGGTTTCTTATTTCACAGTGGCCCCCCCGCTGCCAGAGGGGCCAGGCTGTCCCATGATGTGGGATTCTCACACATGCTGTTTGTTATTTTGTCCTTTTTTCCTTTCTTCCTACAAAGATTTAAGGAAGAGGGTGGGTGAGGGGAAAACTTTGCAAGTCTTTGAAGCAACTTGACTTTTGATGATGAATTGCAGCAAAGGGCCTACACAAGGAGGGGAGACTTGTTTTCAACTTACTGATGTTTCTTTGTGAGAACAAATTTATAGCAGAGGGGGAGCAGCCTCTGAGGAGAATATTGAATGGTTAAAAGGTTTCAAGCATTCTTTGATGTCACAGCCTTGGATAAATACTGGAAGGTAGTGAGGAACGGACAGTGTTTATTTATAAAATAAAGATCAGTTGCCTGCTCTTGGCAAGAGCCTGTGACTGAGCCTCCTGTTAATGACCTATTGATTAGAAAGGCTTGGAGCTGCACCTAGAGTTGCTGTCACAGCTGTTTGCCGAGGCAATGAGAGCCTGAAGGCTGGATGGTATTTCCAGCCTTTCAGTCTTTCCATGCATATCTGTGAAGCAGCACCTCTTTCTCACGTTAGCTGAGAAGCAACAGCATCTTACCATGCTGTGAAGTACAGGCCTCTGTTACAGGAATAGGGCAGCAAGATAGAAACCAGTTATGTGTTCAGCTGAATAAAACAAGCACTTGGCAGCCTCTTAAAAACATTATCTGACAGCATTGTTGCTTTGGGCTGTGTTGTGGTTGGTTAAGGAAACAGAAGCAAAATGGCAGAGGAAGAAAAAGTTGAGACTGTTCATCCCAGAGCTGGACTCAGGCTGAGACACATGTTTGCTGCCAGGTCAGGACTGTCTGCTGACAGGCGACATGTACTTCAGGAGGCCTCTAGAAATCCAGAAGCTGTAAGGAAAGAGCAGCAAGCCAGTCAGGACACAGGCTCGGTTCTCAAAACACCTCCTGAAAGGATGAGGATTGGGTTGTTTGAGCTCACATCCTCATGCTGCTCCCATGCAGTTCAGGCCCCCAGTTACATACCAGCTGCGGCAACACTTTCTCCAGCTGCTCAGTATCCACCTTCTTCAGGTCCTCTGCCTGAGCCTGCCGTGCTGCCCGTGCCGCCGCTTCTGCAGCCCAAGTGAAAGAAAGGGAAGAGCAGTGAGACGGGTCTGGGAGCTGTCACCTGGGGCGTCTCGTCCGGGGGGCCTGGCTGGTGTCCTGGGAGGAGGGAGGTGGCCCAGCGCCCCGGATGAGTCCGGGAAGCTGGGTCACGACTCCAGCTGGGCAGGAGGCAGTAGAGCTGAACCAGGACGGGATGAGTCGAAGATTCGTCAGGTGCTCAGGGAGGAGGCCTGGGGCGGGGGGGCCCTGCGCGCTCACCTCGGACAAAGACCTTCAGCAACTCGGCCACCAGCAGCTGCGCGTCGGCGTTGACTGCAACGACAAGGCGGTTAGGGGAGGCGGGAGCTCGCCCCGAACCGCCCGGACCCGCCCGCCGCCGCCGCCTCGGTACCTCGGGTCCTCCCGTCCCGGAAATGGAGACGGAGAAGCCGGTCCACGGTGTCCTAGGAGGAGAGAGGAACGGATGAGCGGGGCCGCGCTTGCCTCTCGGGGCAGCGCCTCTCGCCCGGAGCTGGCGGACCTTCCTGAAGCCGCCGCCGCCGCGGCCGTCCCGCTCCTCCATGTCCCGCGCACTGCTGGCCCCGCCTCCCGACGGCGCGCGGCGGGCGGGAGCACGCGCGGCCAGGGAGCGGTTCCGGCGGGAGCACGCGCGGCCAGGGAGCGGTTCCGGCGGGAGCACGCGCGGCCAGGGAGCGGTTCCGGCGGGAGCACGCGCGGCCAGGGAGCGGTTCCGGCGGGAGCACGCGCGGCCAGGGAGCGGTTCCGGCGGGAGCACGCGCGGCCAGGGAGCGGTTCCGGCGGGAGCACGCGCGGCCAGGGAGCGGTTCCGGCGGGAGCACGCGCGGCCAGGGAGCGGTTCCGGCGGGAGCACGCGCGGCCAGGGAGCGGTTCCGGCGGGAGCACGCGCGGCCAGGGAGCGGTTCCGGCGGGAGCACGCGCGGCCAGGGAGCGGTTCCGGCGGGAGCACGCNCACGCACCCCTCGGTTCTCCCTCCGGCGGCGAGGGCAGCTCTGCTTTTGTTGGCCGTGGACAGATGGGACAATCCGGCTGGTTAAAGTGGCCGGCAGTGAGGGGGCTCCATGGGCAGCACATCCGTGTCCGCAGAGCCTGTCTAGACGTGGGCTTTTTTCAGGGCTGAGTCAGGTAGGTGTACAAGCTGAAGTAGTTCTCTGCCCGGACACCTCTTTGAGAATATATAAATAGTCTCCTGCCCTGAAAGCTCAGGCTCACTCTTTCCAGCAGCAGTGGCAGTTTACCCAGTATTTTTTTTATCCCACCCACGTCTCCTGAGCTAGCTGTTTAACAGGATGATACGCTGGGATGAGCAGAGGGTTTCACGGATGAAATAAATTTTTTTTCTTCTCAGGTGTAAGACTTTTGTTACATGGTCTTTGCTCCAACACCACAGTCAAATCTTTGGATCTGAAGGTGAGTCTGTTCGAATAGAATTAAGACTGTTCTGTGGTGCAGAAGGAAAAAAGAGCGCAGGCTTGATCAGAAATAGAATTGGACAGTCCTGGTGCAGGAGTGTTCAACAAGATGCATACTTGTATAATATTTTTGTTCTCATGTGACTCATTCCTTGGCTCATTAACACCACGTCACAATTTTCCAAAGTTACTTTGTGGATCGTCTCTATCCATTTTTATTCAGGTACTCTATTTTAATACAAAGTTACTGCTATGTATCTTTTGTCAGTTCCTGCTTGGGCATATGAGGCTTGTGTAGGCTTTTTTAGGGGTTTTTGTATTGATCAGTGAGTTACTAGCTGTTTTACTTCTGTTTCTGTAGAGTTTATCGTGCTTGCCAATGTATTTTGACTAGCCTGGGCTTTGAACTAAGAATCTGCCTTCAGATGTGATTGTCACTCTACTGAGAGTGACTTTCTGTCTGTATTCCTCTGGCATACAGAAAATAGCCCTTGAATTTAAGGTTACAAATGCTATGATAGTCACACACTGCATCACAGATTTCTTTCTCATTTGTGCTAGTGTTAACAGAACCCTTTTTAATGAAGTGTGTTAAAATAGTTACGCTTATCTAGAATTGCCGTTTTCTGTCCCACCGTGGCCCATGCTGATCTTGTGCTATCTTGTGATTTTTGCAAGCTCTCAGTCATGGTACCCTGACAAGACCAGTGCTGTGTATGGATCCACTGTTCCTCCAGGGTCTTTCATTTTGTGGAAGGCTGACTGATACGTGAAACAAATGTTGGTTGGACCATATTTGCCCAACTGAAACTGGCATTACAGCTGGGATGCATCTGGTGGTGTTTGTGGTGTAGGTGGACTGGGACAGGCTTAGCCTACTGATCACCTGGGACTTGTGTTTCAGGGAAATAACCTGCGAACCATGGGAGCTGAGGCTTTGGGAAAACTTCTTAGGCAGAACAAATCCATCAGGAGGTAAAAAAATGTGTCTACCTCTCTTTGTGCTATTCTTGCCAGATGGAGCACAGCATTTGAAGAGGGTTGAGGGTGTTTTTTGTTGGGGTAGGAGGAATGCCAAGTGGTGCAATTTCTTGTGAGGGGTGGGACAGGCAAAGGCATGAAAACTGGAGGTGCTCTTTTGGACGACACTGGGCCCTGGCAGCATCCTGCTCTCCGAAATTGAGTCCATGCACAGAGCTGGATGTTTGACTGGGTATACTGTGATCCATGTATCATTCAAGTTCATGCAGCTGTCTGTTTATTCCACGAACACTGTTCCTGTATGATTTCCCTAGCCTAACCTTAGAATGGAACAGCCTCGGCATGTGGGAGGAGGGCTTCTCCTTTTTCTGCCAAGGACTGAGAGCAAACAACTTTCTTCAGCGTCTGGATCTGCGCAATAATCAGATTAACCATCAAGGGGCTGGAGAGCTGGCCATGGCACTGGCACAAAATACCAGCCTTCAGGAGCTGGGTAAGAATTCTTTGCCCATGTACATACATGCATGAAAACACACATGTATCTTCAGGTTTCTTGCCTCAATTTCTTCCAACTGGTTGGTGTCATTCCCAATTCCTATCAGTCTGGAGTGCTTTGCTGGCTTTGTGCAGGGAGAGGTCACAACCCCATGGCCTTTGGAGAGTGGGAACTGTGATTGGAATCTCTGGGACCAAACCTACAGATGAAGAATTGTGTACTTGGAGCACAACAGTCTTCAGTGGAGGAGGAAGTGTTTTCATTCCTACTTGTGGTTGCTGTTGGCGTGCCTCGTGACAGACTCTTAATACTTACTTCACACTCACTTTGTCCTTATATGGAATTTTGCTGGAATTTCCTTCAGGAAAATGTGGCTTTTGTTGCCAGTTCTTTCTCATACACAGATTCTGTCTGTGGGAGAAAGGCTCGTGAGAGCCAAATATGAGATGCAGATTCGTGTAGGTTTTCAACTGTCATGGCTTCCTGCAGTTTACTAAAGATTTGTCCTTGCCTTTCTTGCTTTGTCAATTTCTCTCGCTCTCATTCATCTTGAAAGGGGACACAGTATTCACTTGTGTTTGTGCTAAGACCATCTGAGATTAGTTAACCGTGGTTGTAGATATATAAAGAGCGTGGGTTCTCTTGAGTCCTTTGCTTTTCAGTAAACGTGTGACTACTATAGTGAAAGTTTGCTTTCTGTATAGATTTGCGATGGAATAACATCGGGCTTCTGGGTGGCCGAGCTTTGCTGAACTGCCTGCACAGCAACAAAACCCTGAAGAGGCTGGAGCTGGCAGGGAACAATGTTCCTGGTGACATCCTGAAAGCTGTGGGTAAGTATGATGTGTGTACGGTGATGAATCACTTAACTCCTTTCCCAGTTCAGCGCTCGGGGGATATAGGGCACTTGCTGCTCCAGAAGAGAGCTAGCGTTCTTTCCCTCCCTTTCTCAACAGCATTTCCACAGTGCCCTCTGTCACCTCCTCTTGTCCTTTCGTGAGGGCTAGTCAAGTTGGAAGTGTCACTTTCACCAGTAAGAGCAAAAAAGTAATTTGGACTGAGTTATTAGAGATTGCTGTGCCATGTGAATATGGGAGAACTTGAGACTTTTCCTCGTAGTTTGCCTCCAATGAGTCAAGTTTTGATGTGGCTTACACAGCACATCCTGTGTCATTGTCCTGCCCACAGCAGAGCTGAGCAGCTTTCCTGAGGCTGGGGTGTTGATTACCCCACACACACTGCTATCTTTGATCCCATCCCACCTTGTGATGTAAGGTGAGACTCTCTGTACATGGGCCAGCCTGAGAAGGGCAACTGTCCTGGTGCTTCTCATAGCCAGTTGTCATCCCGAGTGCTCTCTCTTCCAGCAGTGCTTGCTGTGCTGTTGCTTTAGAAACTTGTACATGCTCTCCTGTTCTCTCTGCATCAGACCAAGCCTTGGATCACAACCAAGACCGTGAGGCTATCCTGAGTGAGGCCCAGAACCAAGTGAACATCCTCAGCAAGGAGGTTTTGAGTCTGAAGGATGAGAAGTGCAAGCAGGTCAGCAGATGTTGGCAGTTCAAATGGGGTAGCTGGAATCCTTTGCTTTCCCTTGAGGTCCCCACAGAACACTCAGTGACAGTATTGTTGTGTACCTGAAGTTGCATTTACATTTTTATGGGCAGGCACATGGCATGGTTTAGTACATTGGGTCCTTCCTCTGAGCTAGGTTGCCTAGGAATGAAGTGACAGTATGGGCATGGACACATCCCTGCTGAACACATTCACTCTGGATTCTGGAGGAATTTTGGTTATTTGTGCTTTCGTTTCTTCTTTTGCAATTGGTTTGATATTTTCCAAGTGGTGTAAACCTAGAGATCTGTTTTTCCATCTGACACCTCAGGATGCAGAGTCCCTGTAGCCAATGACCTTATTCAGATGTGCCAATAAACCCATCAAATTTCCAGTTTGTTTCCAGTAGAATGGCTTGACATGTCTTCAGCCATTGCTGGGAAGAGAAGGATGAGAAATGTAGATGCTTGTAGCTGAAGCAGTTCATTTTCTCACAGAATTTTGCCTTCTTCACAGTTCTTGGATTTTGTGAACACTGTAGACAAGCAGAAAGAGGAAAAAGCCAGGAGTGAGAAGTGAGTTGGATTTCTAAATGTCTTCTGCTCTTTGATGGCAGAATTGAGCACTCTGCATTTCCTGGCAGAAATTACTCACCTTTTTGTTTTTTCTTTCCCTTTTTTTTTTCCTCCCAAGTGCAGAATGTCTGCAGCACGAGTCAGCCAGCTGCAGGAAGCATTGGATGAGCAGTGCTCCATTATGAATTCACTGAAAACCAAGTATGGAGGAGGAAAACCTTTGCCTTCCCACTGTTTGTGCTGTATAAGCAGTGCCGAGCAGAGTTTCTAAGAAGGGGGATAATCGTATGGGGTAGCTGGCTTACTATTTTGATTAGTTCTGCAGTAATATCCAGAAATTACAGTCAGATCAAGCCTTTCAGTTTGCCACACTAGATACTTAGCCTACTTTTAAGTAAAATACAGTGCATTGGTATAAGAGCAAGTGAATTACAAAAGGTGGGAAGAAAGAAAAAGGAATGTGCAGATGGGATGGGGGCATGTTCCTTTCATGGATTACAGCCTGGCAGGAATCTCTACCTGCTTTCCCTGGTAGCTGGCAGTGTTCTCTGGGAACCACTGCAGATGTGGAGGAACCTGGCTTGGGAACAATGCGGAAGAGCTGCTCAAAAGAAGTGTTAGGTTATGCAGAGCCATATGCACATGGCAGTGGTTAGACTTCAAACACTGCTGAGCCTGCCTAGTTTAGTTCTGCCTGGTAAAGGCAGTGTTATTATGCCATGCAGTGATGTGGATATGTCCCTCTTGGACAGAATAAGCAAATTGCTTCTGCTACCCATGCTTGAAATTCTGTCTATTTTTCTGTCTAAAATTCTGTCTACCCATGTTTAAAATTCTGTCTATTTCTGTCCGTCACGTTTAAAACTCTGTTCTGTAATTTTAAACAACTTTGCAGTGGTATAAAATAGCCAGCTTTGTTCTGTGAGAGCAGGCAAATCCTGAAGGGGTCTGCGTGGGGAGAATGGCTCATGGAAGACAATGCAGGGCAAATGCAATGGGCACCAGAACACTGGGCCCTGAGAAGTCCCGGGTCACTTTTTGCAGATGCTGCTGCATACAGAGGTCGGTGGTGTCCTTTTTCCAGAAGCAAAAAATGCCTCATTTAGTTAGCCTGATTTCACCCACTTGCCAGATGGGCATTAGCACCGTGTACCAGGTGGCATAGAGAGCTTGCTGCAGTGTCTGCCTTGGAAAAGCCTCTGGAAAGTGCTTCTCTTTATAGGCTGCAGATGACTGAAGCTGCCTTGGCTTTGTCTGAGCAGAAGGTCCACAACTTGGGAGAGCTGCTGAATGCCATGAAACAGGAACAAAACTGTGTGGCCGAGTGCCACTTCAGGGAGCTCCAGCAACAAAAGCAGGTGAGCTGGATAAGTCCTAGTTATGTTTGAGAGCAGGGCTATAGGTGATAACTGGTTTGTGTAGATTTGAGGGATGCTGGATGGAATAGGCAAGCATGATTTTTACCACTAGTGGGTTAACTAAAGCCGCCGTGACAAAAATTCTTGTGTAAATTGGATAGATGGGTGCCAGGTGTGAAGAGGAGCCCTGGTGTTTATGGGGTAGGTTGGATTTAGCTGGGTGTGATGTTGGTTGGTAGTGCAAGAACTAGTGTTAGTATGGTTTTCAGTTTTGATTCTGTTTGCAGGAAGGTGCTGATCGGGAAGGCAGGCTTTTGCATGACTTGTCTGCTGCCAGTGAGAAAAATCTGCTGTTGAGAAACCAGGTAGGAAACCAAGTCCAAGTCTGAGAAGTGGCACTTGAACATATATGATATCTGCTCCATATATATGGTCTGTGCTTTGATCCTTGGTTGTGTGTTTCTTCATTGTTCTGTACAGCCAACTTTCTCTGCTAACGGGAAAAGAAAAACCTTTGTGGTGGTAATTTCCTTGTGTAGGTGGATGAGTTGGAGAGGAAGTGCAAAGTTCAGCAGGATCAGCTGTTCCAGGTAAAACAAGACTTGACCAACACAACAGCAGAGCTGAAGCTGCGGGCTGTGGAGGCTGAAGGTGAGTGGAGGAGTAGAAACAGCTTGTGGACACCTGTGGTTGGGATCGCTGTTCCTGAGTCAACAGCACAGGCAGCCGAGGAGAAAGGGTTGGCAGAGATTATGAAAAAGTGTGAATACAGCTGTGTGTCAGAAATACCTGCATTGTGATATGCCTACTTTTAATCTGCAGAACGTCTGGAAATGGAGAAGAGAAGATTTAAACAAAGCCTTGAAGACATGGAATCCCTTCGGGTAAAAGAGGTAAGGATGGGGTTTCTGCAGCATCCTGGTTAGTCTTTCTTTGGTCCTAACATACATCACCACTGGAGGTCATTGTTTGCTGTTGGATGCTCTTAAAAAAGCTAAAAAGTTAGTGGGCTCAGATTTATTGTGGGAATAATGGGCCATTTCTTCAAGCAGAGCCTGGCTGAAGAGATCAGAAGACTTTCTACCAGCTAGTAAGATTTTCTAGCTTTCAAGAGTATGGGCCAGAGTGGTGTGTGATGCTACAAGAGAGGCTGGGAGGCTATCCTTTGTCTTGATCTGTGCACAGAAGTAGTTACAAATAAGGAATCTTTTCCTGCTTCTGAAATGAAAACATTTTGATGTTTTAATTGCTTATACACAAGCAGTACTTTAACGGGCCTCATCACGCTAGTTCCTTCTCTCTTATGTTTTGAGTGGGCTTGTGTCTGTGTGGACAGGCCAAGAGACAACAATCAATTCTCTTTGCAGTGTTTACTGAGGTCTGAAATCTCTCCAAAATAAAATAATACTAATAGATTTCTCTGAAGATATTGAAATCTTTTAAGAAAAAAAACAGGCCAGGAAGATTTTTACCGACGTTACAGCTAGAAAATGAATCTGTTGTGTTTTGTACCTCTTGACAATGGGAGCTTGGACTTTTTCTTCCTTGTGACCTGGGAGGGATCTCTGTCTAAAAATTCCCAGTTTCTAGAGGGCAGATTCTATCTGTATTACAGTTTCCTAGTGGAGTTCTCGGAGAGGTCAGTGAGAGGATGCTTCACTATCATGGCTAGTGATCCTGCTGCTTGCTGTGCCCTGGGGATGGGAATGGTTTTCTGTCACTTGCTTAAATGGTTTCTGCTGCTTTGCAGGTGGATCGTATGACAAAGCACATGGAGGCCAGTGAACGTTCCATGCACAACAGGATCCAGAGGCTGGAGGCCATCAGGATATCTCTGGAGGAGGTGAGAAAAAGTGCTCTAGGCCCGTTTGAACACTTGTATAGCAGTGCAAAGAGAAGGCTGCCAGGAAAGCTTTGTGGAGTTTGCCGCTGCTGACCTTTGTAAAGATTGTCATGTGCTGTAAGGAAGAACAGAAAACAGCAGTATACCAGCTAAAATTATTTATACTGCTTTGGACTAAGGAAAAAGGTTCCAAGGAGAAACTTGTACATTCAGATTGGACAAAAATAAGGATTGAACATGGTTAGAGTCTTACCAAGATTTGACTTCACAGGTTTCCCATGTTGTTCCAAGTAGTGTAGCATGTTTATCCATATCTATTTCCCCAGCTAGATCCAGCACTGCTCTTTCCTATTGCCTTGTTTTGGAAAGCTTTACTCGTTACTTGCCCTCATACAACTGAAATTCACACTGAATTTAGATAGCAGTCTTGGAGTGAGGAAAGGTTTGTCACCTTGGTTTGCTTTTGCTGCTCCTGAGTGAGAAGGAGAGCTGTGTCATATTGTAGCCTGTGACTGGAAGCTGTTAATGTTTTCTGGTCAGTGTTGCAGCAATGCAGCTTCTCTGTCTGGAATGATTTTCCATGTTTCTGTGGCAGGAGCTGAGCCAAGTCAAAGCAGCTGCACTAACTGAACGAGGACAGGCAGAGGAGGAGTTAATAAAAGTCCGGAGTCAGGCACGCTTGGAGGAGGTAAGAGTAAGAGCTGTCTGTGGACCTGCCCCAGTGGGAAGGAAGTGGTTTGGCTACCTAGTCTGTATTTTAGTCTTGGGGAGCTGAAAAGTAACTCCTCTCTGAGTTTCACTGACCCGCAAATGGTGTGATTGCTGAGGAAGGAGCCCTGAAGTCTGTTTTGAATTGTCTTCAGTAGTAACAGAACTGATGTGGTTATTGTCATGGCAGATTTAATTTAAGTTGCCAACATCTGAAGCCAACAGCCAGGTGTTGATCATTCTTTTTAATGGCAATTTTCATGAGGTGCTCCTGTTTCTCTGAACTCTTGAAATTTCTTCAGGTGGTTACTGCTGGTGGATAAATGAAGTCACTGTAGTATTGAACTCCATGAAAATGGCAATGAAGTTAATATCCTGTGAAAGAGAATGAGGGATGAGGAAAATACACAAAAACTATTAGAATATTTACTTATTTTTTACATCACAAAAGAAAATGCTTCAGTGAGTTACAGACATAGAAATTTGATGTGTGGGACCCAGCAGTTGCTTAGCTGCATACATTGGTGCTGCAGAGCCATTTGAGGTATGGAAGAAGTGAAGGTAGAGCATTGGTTGTAAACACTGGCGGTGGCATCGGTGCATCTGCCAAGGACCTGTCTCTCTTTCTCATTTGAGTGTTTCAGTCTTTGTCAGTGTCCTCCCTGGCAAGAGGAAGCAGCTTGGGGTCACTCCTGAGTGCAAGGAGCAGGGCTGTGTCCTGTGCTTGTCAGTGCCAGTTGACTCAATAAAGGGTTCACTGTATTAGGAACAAAGATCTCTTCACAGGAATGAAGTGGGACTGTTTAATTTTCATTTTCCTTCGTGTCTTACAGCAGCAACAACTAGAACACCTGAAAGAGAAGCTGCGGCTGATGACTGAGTCAAGGGATGAAGCTCAGAACTGCTGCCTTAAGCAAAAAGAAATGGTTGCTGAGGCCCAGGCCAAAGCCAAACAGTTGAGCCTGTATGCTGATGGACTCAGGAGGAGGCTGGATGAACTTCAGCAGGTAGTTGGGACTGGAGTAGATATAGTCACCACGGGACCAGAACAAGTTGATGAAGTTGTTTGGCTTTAAATGTCAGAATTTGTCTGTGTGTATCATGGGTTTGTCTCTGTGTGTCAGGACCTGGACAGTAAGGAAGAGGAGAAAGTGACAGAGCTAAATAAGGTGAAAGTGGAATTACAGGAGCAGATTGGGCACTTGGAGGCTGAACGCGCGGCCCAGGATGGGCTGAGAGAGAAGATTGCAGCTCTGGAAAGGCAACTGAAAGGTGATGGATCCTTTCATGCTTCTCAAATGGTAATGCTGAGTTACCCTGCATTGGGCCTGGAACTGAGCTGTGCTCACAGGTGGTGACAGCAGTGCTTCCTGCCTGTGTGGGCATCTATGAGTTGTACTCTCCATCCAAGTGTATTTACGGGGATTCCTGTCCTCATTTTATGGAGACCAAGACTCAGATGACCACCCAAAGCTGCACAGCAAGCAAAATGTTTGGATTTCCTGCACAGTGAAGTGTGCATGCTGTCTGTGCAAAACCTCTCATGTTGTCTCCTGCAGCTTCTCTTGTGTGCCTGTTGACCATACTACTTCCATTGCCTTTGGCTTGTTGTTCTTATTTATTCTATGCACACCCTGATTTTCTTTACTAATGCTGTTTTTTCACAGCCCTATCTAGTAATCACCGTGAAGCACTGCTGGACAAAGAGGGTGAGATCTCTCTGCTGCTGGAGAAGCTGAGAATGAAGGAGGCCGAGATCTCCAGGGTGAGGGAAGAGGAGGCGCAGCGAGCAAGTTTCTTGCAGAATGCCATCATGGCGTATGTGCAAGGATCTCCCTTGGGAAGCCACAGTTCTAGGAAGTGAGAGCGTGGCTTAAAGGATCCAAATACTTGCTGTCAGGGAAAGGGTGAGCAACTCAGGTACAACTCCTTCTTCCTAAATGGGACAGTTTTATCAGAGTGGGGTGACACAAAGGCTCGCAAATAGAAAAATGCTCTTGCTGTTCAGAAATCTTCCTCCTGACAGTGTAAAGGAGAGGAGGAAGCAACTGTCCAGGCTTGTGGGTCTGAGTCCATGATATGGAGCCCCTTCCCCTACACTGCCACAGCCTATCGGCACACGGGCTTACTGGTTACTGGGGGGGAGTTGTATGTTCCCCGTCAGGGTCCTGCTGCAAGCATTTGTTTGGATGCCAGGGCTCTTCACAGAGAAACGTGATAAAGGGTGACAGGAGTGTTCACAGTTCCCTGTGGGCTGGAGCGATTTTTGCTTTGCTGATGGGATCCTGAAACTGCTGGAAACACCAGATACTACCTACCTGTGCTTTTTCACCCAGTGTTTACAGACAGAAGCAGAGTCTGACAGGGCTCTCTCTGGCTTGTTTACCCTCCCTGCTGTGACTCTGGCTGTGTTGGTAGGCAGTATATACACCTTCAGCATAGATAGAAACAGCTGTACTGAGGGGCTTCTGGTGCAGTGCTGTCCATGTCTGTGTGGGCCAGCCTGGCTTTGGCCGTGGTTCTACTTTGCAACACTGAGTGTCAGGGAAAAGGTAAGTGGCTGATTAGCTGACAACATCTGTGCTTCTTCACTGTGAACTGGAGCCTTTAGCTGAAGCTGTTGTGGCCAGTATTGCAACAGGATTTAGTTTCACTATGGCAAATGACAACAATGTTCTCCTGGCTTCTCTGGCTCCTAGATCTGAGTGCTGTGGCCTTAACCTGGAGAGGAGCGATACTTCTGTCTTGACACTGGGCAGTTGCTTCTCAGAGCACAAAGGGGGGAAGGTGGTTCCTCTCCTGGCAGCACAAGTCCTTGCATGACCTGGAGAACGGGCGGGGTTATGAGAGTCTGAATCGAAGAAAGCAGGAGCTGCTGTCAGGCCAGCAGTCTTAAGAGCCTTGAGGGAGAATCCTGTGAGTCTAGGGTGGGAACGAATCTTAGAGTACGTATTTTAAGAGTCACCTGGAAAATGAAAGTTTCTGTGTGGACAGGTTGCTTTGTGTTCATGATTTTTTATATTGGGTTTTGCTCTGCTTTTTTAATAAAGAACTTTTGCATTTTGCCATTAACACTGGACAGTGGCAAACTGGATGTTTGGCTGATGTGGAGGGTGGGGCCTTCTGCTGTGTTACTCTCCTGAAGACCCTGTCAGCCTGTCCTGGAGCTAAAAGGCTGTTAACAGGTGGATAAGATGGGGATGGTTTTGGTTCTGGGCTAAGATAAAAGCAAAGAAGCAAAGTTCTCTAGTCACCGCGAAGAGAGGCAGTGGCAATAGCTACTTTGTGGCTGCTGGGCAGTGCTGCAGACCCGCAGGTAAGGGATAAGCAAAGCCTGTTGTTTTCAGACAGGGCCACTACTGTGGGCACCTCTGTTCCTGGCAGAGTACGTTGGAGAGCTGGGGGGAGCCAAAAGCCATCTTCCTACAGGATTTTTGCTACTCCATCTTTGTTCCTCAGCAGCTCTGGGCAGATGACGGTGAACTGTGCAGTTACAACGTAACCAGGTTTCAAAGCTTTGTCCTTGCGCCGGTGGGCCCCAATGCGGTAACGGGCCCCGAGCAGCACCCGCCGCCTCTTTCGTGGGGCGGGGCCGCCGCTTCTGTGTCCCACCGCCCGCGGCGGAGCCGCGTCTGGCCCCGGGAGAGCGGCGGGGGCGGGGCCGGCGGGAGATACGGGCCCTGCCCCCGATGAACGGCTCGGCTCGGCTCGGCTCGGCCCCTCTCCGCTCGGCCCCTCTCCGCTCGGCTCTGCACGGCTCGGCTCCACTCGGTTCGGCCCCGCCCCACCCCGCGGGCGGTCACTGCGGCGCAGTCGCGGCGCCACCATCGCGGGCAGATGCAGGCGATCAAGTGTGTGGTGGTGGGCGACGGGTGAGTGCGGGAGGGGCCGCCCCGGCCCCCGCAGCCCCGCGCCAAACGGGCCCGGCGGCGCCGAGGGAAGGAGGGAGGGCTGGCCCGGGCCTGCGTCCCGGCAGAGCTGCTCCGCCGGCGGGAGGCCCCGCGCCAGGCGGCGAGGCTCTGTCCGGTCTGGATCGACGAGGGCCTGGCTCGGGTGGGGCGGCGGCGGGAGCGGGGCCGGCGGGCAGGGGCGCCGCTGTGTCCTGGTGGGAGACTGGGGCCTTGGCGCGGCCCGCGCAACCCTGCCCTGCTCCTTTCATAGTTCATGAACTTGGGTGCTGCCTGGGTAGCAAACACCGGCTTCTCTTGGGTTTTACGTCTGCCTTCTTGTTGTTTTATTTAGGTGCCGGTATTTCGCTATTTTTCATTGTACATGCTTGATTCATGACAGAGTCCTCCCACAAATCTTGATGTTCGCAGGTTTCGTATGTCCTTTTGTTGATTGTTATGAGGTGAAATGCGTTGCTCTTCCTGATTTCACCATGTGCTCCTTGTCACCCTTTTTGCTTTTTTCTTTAGGCTCTTCCTAAATGTCTTTTTCTGGGATCACATCTGCCTGCAAGATGCAGGCATGCACTAGATTTATGCTGCTTTGTAACTTTCCTAGTTCATCCTGCGTATTTTTCCTCACAATTCCAGTTTACTTTTCTGATCACCTCAGCAAGAACAGAGCTGAGGTACTTAGACCTAAATGTGAGCTGGTCTTAGGCAGGGACTAGACTTCCCCTTTCTCGTGCATGCCACCCCCTCCAATACACATTTGCGGTGAGGCCTTCTAGGTTTCAGCCTGTGGGGAATAAAGAAGGGAGTAGGAAAAAGCCAGCCACCCAAAGCACAGCCTTATTGCAGAGGGGAGAGGAATGACTGGGAGGACAGGATGTTGGAAATGGAGTTCAGTGAAAGGTTTGCTGTCTTATGTTTTGTCTTAAGACCAAATCAACAGTGCAGACTAAATGAAATTGGAAACACATAGATACACAGTTTTTTGTTAATTACAAGCTTCCCTGTTTGGTGGGAGAGAGAAGTCACGGTTCAGGAGGAAAGTTGGACCAGTCAGCGTAGTGTTCATGACAAAACTCTCTTCTCAGAGCGAGGGGACCTAATCCAGAGGAAAAGTTGTTATAGTGGTTCATTCTCACTGTGCTTTCTGTCATCCTGGTGTGTGCGGGGGACTGTCGACTCTCCTCCTGTCTTCTGGTGTCTTTTCTTACATCAGTCTGGTTGCAGAATTGGGTAGGGGATACCCAATTCTGCTAGCTATTCAACTTCACCCAGGCATCTCACAACCAGCCTGGCACTGGCACTCACAATTTTTTTCTGGAAGGTGGTCTGCAGTTCACAACTTTCTCAGTGATAAAGAGGTTGCTCACACTGCTGGCACTTCTCTATTCTTGCAGTGAAGCTTTCCATTAGGAAATCTACAGGACTGGTTAAAGTCTGTGTGCTTATGCTGTTGCCAGCCAGGCCTGGCCTGGCCCTTGCCAGCTGCCACTGCTGGGCTGACCAATCCCACCAACCTTCAGCAAAGCCCTGAGCTGGTATTTTAATTCTTTTTCACTAATCTTTTTCAAAAGTGACAGTGGTCAATTTTAAAGTCCATTTTTGTTTATGGATACTTATTTTTTCCCCTTTGTATTTATTGATACCGAATTCCTGTATCTGAGGAGCTTGCAGAATTCTGCATTGTCGCGTGGTTTTTAACCTCACTGTTTATCTGTTTTGTTAAATCGCTATGCATCTGTTGAGCGTAGCACACGACCCTAATTTATTCCGTCTCTTGGTTCATGAAACAGCTACATTTTGACTGATGTGTTGCTGAGGGCGGAATGGATAGGGAAAAGGAGTGGGAGAGAGTAGGGTCAGAAAGTGCTCCAGCAAGGTGCACCTTTTGAGTTCAGGCTGTGTCTGTGACACCTAGGGAGTTCCAGCCTGCAACAGGTTTGTTTTCTCACACGGTAACTTTTTACCTAACCTTATATTTTCAGTGGGGGAAGGGTGAGTTTTACTACCTTAGTGCTCCATGCTGTACCCTTCTTTATGCTTGTCACTCTTACCCTCTGCAGAGCTGTAGGGAAGACCTGCTTGCTGATCAGTTACACCACAAATGCCTTTCCTGGAGAATACATTCCCACCGTGTAAGTAATGGCCTTGGGCTTCAGTTGCTTTTTGATCTTTATGCGTGTGTGTGTGTAAAAGTTGAGTTTGTATGTGAGGAGGTTGCTGTTGCAAATCAGACTCTGAACTTCATAGGTAAGGATGATGCTGTGGCTGAGTGTGTGAGGAAGGCAGATTGTCCTCACTGGAACTGTGCTGCAGTATCCTTTCCTGATTCACTGCCTCTTTGAATTACGTATAGAGATGTGAAGGTCACCACAAAATTGTCACTGATGGGGATTTCTCCTTGGCAGGTTTGATAATTATTCTGCTAATGTGATGGTAGATGGAAAGCCAGTGAACCTGGGCCTCTGGGATACAGCAGGGCAGGAAGACTATGACCGACTGCGGCCTCTTTCCTATCCGCAGACGGTGAGTGCTGGGCTTGGACTTGCTTGTTCCCTCTAAGAGAGAGGGAAGCTCCCAAGGACAGGCATGCTTCTTTCCTTTGAGGAAAGTCTGAGTTCCTGCAGCTGCACCTGTAATTCTGATCGTTTAAGAAGTATCACAGCTGATTTCCTCCTAAGAGATTGTCCTGTTCTAGTCCCTGCTTTGTAACGGTCTTTGAAGAGTTATGGGTGCCCCAGGGAGGCTCAAGTAAAAGGAATGCTGTAGGGGTGCTATGCAGCGTAGCCAGTTCCGTATTCCCATTCTCTCTCAGCTGGACAGATCCCCGTTGGGCTGCAACTAGGAGTGTTTCTGGGTGTAGCAGTTCCTAAACAGCTGTGCTGCTGGTGAAGCCCTTAGCGCTGTTGTTTGAGGCCTCAGTCTCTTAACATGCAGAGCCCAGCATTGCGAAAGAAAATGTAATCATACACTCAGGGTCTATTCCTTCCCCCTCTGAATTAGTTCAACACCTTTAATGGGGAAGAATTTCTTAAAGCCACCGCAGTCCTTGCTTGTGGAAGGAGGTTGTCCTTTCTCAGGCTCCCTCTGCAGCCTCCCTCCACTGTCTCTAGCTGTTTCTTTATGCACAGCTGACCCTCTTGTTTCTGCACAGGATGTTTTCTTGATCTGCTTCTCCCTTGTGAGTCCAGCCTCCTTTGAGAATGTCAGAGCTAAGGTAAAGTATTCTCCTCCTGGGTGACACAGTAGAAAGGAAGAACCAGTGACGCTCCCTGCCCCACCCAGCACCACACCTACAAGCCCAAAACTTCAAGCAGTGATGTTTTGGTGAGGGAAAATCATAGTCTGTAGGTTTTAAGTGGGGCTTACTTTTTATTCATGACTTCTTTGGCTAAGTTACTGCCTTTCTGAATCTGCATTTTAAGATAAGGGGTGTCTTAGAAGCTAAAATACAGTTAAGGGAAGCACTGTGTGCAGAGTTGGCTGGCAATGTCTGTCATGAATCTTTGTCTCAGTGCCTTCATTATTACACCTGCACCAGTCTCTTTTTGCAGAGCATATCAGAACTGTAGGCGGCAGCATCCTGTTCAGGTCTTGCCACCATGTCGGTAGTCAACCTCTCGTTCCCAGTAGTAGGAATGCATTCTCATGGTTATGGCTGCTCATATAACTACTTTTCTTACCATGCCTCTCTGTTTCAGTGGTACCCGGAGGTCCGACACCATTGCCCAAATACACCTATTATCCTGGTGGGCACCAAGCTGGACTTGAGGGATGATAAGGACACCATTGAAAGGTTACGTGATAAGAAACTGGCCCCCATCACCTATCCCCAAGGCTTGGCCATGGCTCGGGAGATCGGTGAGTCTCATGAGCAGGCAGATGTCGGTGGCATTGAACTTTGTGAGTGGGTGAGGGACAGTGTATGGTGGTAGAACTGGAGTGGTTGAGCTGGAGCTCTCTTTCCCCAGGATCGGTAAAGTACCTTGAATGCTCTGCCCTGACGCAGCGGGGCTTGAAGACGGTGTTTGATGAAGCCATCCGGGCTGTCCTCTGCCCACCGCCTGTGAAGAAGCCTGGCAAAAAGTGTACCATGTTTTGAGGGCTGTGGCCTAGGTGTTGGCTCAGCATGCTGTCATCATCTGACAGATTGCATATTAAGCTGGGTGTTTCTGAAGGGGGCTGGGATGTGTAGGGCCCTTCATCATGTACGAAGTCAGTGTTTTTTAAATGTCTCTTTGATTTAACGTCAGTGTTGATGTGAAGGGGCAGTGGGGGCAGGAGACCAGCTGGGGACTATACAGCCCCCAGGGGAGGTACAACGGGGAAGGCAAGGTAGCTCCTTCGGGCAACAGGCTGTTTTGGCTCTCCTGAACTCCAAGTGGAAAGGGCTGACATCCATCCTGTTCTGGAAATACCTGTTTTCAACCTGCAGGTGAAACAGGTGGTGAAGATCCTGGTGGGAGTGGGGAGGGAGCTGATTTCAATGGTGCTGAAAGACAAGAATAGCTGGGAGGGTGGTAGGGTCTCCTTGCCCAGCCTGCTGTGGCCAATAGTTAACAAACTGGTGCTCTAGCAGAATGTTCCTGAGACTGTTAAAGAAATCATAACCAGCCCTGGAAAGGGTCAAAGTAAATGAGAAGCTGAAAAACTAATCATTAGGTGCTTTATTGGGTACTAGCCAAACTCTGTGAGTGAAACAGCTCTGTGCAATCAATGCATTTGCCTTTTTGTGTGTGCACACCCTAGGACAGCATGGTGCTGCTCCCCCTCATTAGTCTTTAGCAGGGCCTCCCCCCAAAATCCAGTCTCTGCAGAGCAGGGCTGGGGTTGTTGCCTCTATTTTTTTTTTCTACTAAAGACAGCAAAGGAAGCAATGAGAAGTCTGCTAACTTCTTTCCCTTCCCACTGAAAATGCAGACAGACTCTGTGGATTTGGGTGGAAAAGGGAGAGCTTCTGAAGGGTTGTGGGGGGGGGAACAGGGTTGGAAGAGAGGTCCAATTTCTAATCATCATGTAGAGTGACAAGATAAAACCTTATTTGGTGCAATAAACATTCTCCATGAAGGTGTATGTGAGCTTTATTATATAGCAGCCTTGCAAAGCTGATTTTCTGCCTCACCTCTAATACAGTCTTCAGCCCTGCTGCTCCTCCAGCAAGATGTCTGTGTCATTGTTTACAATCCATTGTTTACTACCCAGTTTACATCTATGCAGTACTCATATGAAAACTGAGTCCAGGTGTGAAATGCAGGTGTCATCTTAGGAGACAAGAAAGCCCCCGTCAATCATCAGTGAGCTGCCAGTTGTCATAGCACTCTTGTCAC
The DNA here is from genome assembly GCA_013398015.1 of Oreocharis arfaki. Lineage (NCBI taxonomy): Eukaryota > Metazoa > Chordata > Aves > Passeriformes > Paramythiidae > Oreocharis > Oreocharis arfaki. The sequence goes on from VZRR01007011.1 coordinate 108,887, forward strand.
TCAGCAGGAAGAGAATGCTGTTCACCACATCATCCACCTCTGCAATCACAAGGGAACATCTGATGGCCACCTCAAATTGTACCAGAAAAACAAGCACCTAAAAAGGTCTGCCTTTGACCTCTACAGGTAATTAGAGCAGGAAAGTGTTTCTGCCTTCAAACCGTGCTTGATGAAGTGTCTAGGACAGTGTGGCTGAGAGCTGGACATCAAAGTGTCCTTGTGATCACATGATGCTTAGGTCATAACAAACAGTCAGGTTTATGAACAATAGAGTAAGTTCATTTCACTTGTTCAAAATGAGGAGGCTGTAGAAGAAGCAAGAGGAGGGTTGATTCTCACCCTGTCCTGATCAAATACTTCGGGAGTTCAGCCAAAAGGCACTCAGCAGAGAGCTGTCACTTGGCCCAAAAATCAGCAAAGTACTTTTGGCTGTGATGTCAGTGAGAAGGAAGGCTTGGAGAAAACAAGAGAGCAAGGCCTGGGAGCAGACCTACATCACTAACCTGCAAACTTTCCCAGGGGAATCCGATTAATCATGGCAGCAGATTTCTGAGGGTCACTCCAGTTAATTCTCCCCATGTCAGTCATAACCACAGTGGGGTTCACAGTGTTCACCCTAATCTGGGACCAGGAGGAACAAACAGTCTAACCCAGCTGCTGTGGTTGTGCAGAGGTTCAGCTTTCACACTTTTCTCTCACAGACTCCTACCTTGTGGGGTCCCAGTTCCATTGCCATTACTTTGCTCAGCATATCCAAAGCACTTTTTGTGGAACCTTTAAGAGAAGGGAAGAACGGGAGGTATTTAACTGCATAGCACCTGCTCTGGAACGCATGGGTATTTCACTCCCCAAAACTGGCAGCCGGCAGCTTGGTGACTATGGGTCTCCAGCTGGTCAAAACTGAGATGGGTAGTGCTAAAGGTGCACACACTTACAGTAAACAGCATGATCCCTCAGTGCACGCTTCGATGCCTGGCTGGAGACATTCACAATAGCCCCTGGCAGGCCCTGTGCAATCAGCTGTCGAGCAACTATCTGGGAGGGGGGAGGAGAGAAAAGAAAAAAAAAAGAGGAATGGCAGAATCCTAAAAAGAGAAATCATTATTTCACTCCATAGCACTCTTGCTGGGCTATTATGGTAGACCAAAGAAGAAAACCATCTGGAGGAAGCAAGTCCTCACTGCCTCCTGCTTACAAGAGAGTCAAAGCAAGAGCCCATGAAAGGGTTGTACGTGTAGGTTGTTGGGTTGACTTTGGACTGCAGTCCTTTCAGCCCCCACAGTGGACACATCCCTGCTATGTACAACAATTTAGTCACTGCTATTCATGGAGGCAGCTGCAGTGACAATTCTTCCTCACCTGGGAAACGTGAAGCACAGCCGCAAAATTCACATCAAGAGACCTACAAATAAATCAAATTTAAGTTACAGAGTGGTTGTAGCCTAGCCCAGAGAGCTGTTTTGGGAGGCAGCAGAGGACAAGTGCTGCTGGTCTCTTGGAAACACTGATGATAGTCTAGGACATGGACAGAAATGCCAAGTATAGGGCGAGCCAGAATGGTCAGGTGTGAATGCAATGAACTTTCCATTGGCTGCAAGCCTGTCAGTATGTGGGGAGGTGCAGGCATCAGGCACATTTCGCATAGGACTCTGCTCTTATGCAGCCTAATGGAATTGCTCTGTCAAAGTTTAAACAGAGCCCTGGGCCTCAGCCAGGGCAGATGACTCTTAGGTCAAGCAAACCCTTCACACAGATTTATAAAGCAAAGCTGCTGTAAGGTGGATAGAGGCAGCATTTCTTCTGTTTGCCACGCTGTGCTTCCTTAGTCAGGCTTCCACCTTCCAGTTCTGCAGAATGATCTCAGTAGAATCCATACATTTTATGTTCTAGTCACAAACCTTTATTATAGGTTCTCAACAGCCATTTTTAACATAGGGACACAGCATGACCCATTTTCTCAGAAGGACGTGGACTCAACATAGTCTGTATCCTGAAGCCTACTCACAACAAAACTATGGAGCTTTTCAGAGAAAAAAGATGTCATGTTATTGTAGTTAGCAATTTAATTTCCCGCCGTGACCGTTTTTTGCTTCCTTACCTGGCTTTGTCGTCTCTATTTCTGAATTGTCTTAGCAACAACTGCCTTTCAATTTAACGAAGCTGGAACTAGACTGGAAGCTCCGAGCTTGATGAGTAGCAAAGGCACTCTCCGCCCATGCCAGTGGGATGGCAGGTGCACCCCTCCATTCTGGAGGTGACACTGCAGGTTCTGGCTACTTAGAAATGGATGTAAGAGCCAGTGCTTGGTTTCCTTTTGCTGCTTAAAGGGTGACAGGTGATGATGTAAAGTATTAAAAGACAGTAAAGAGAAAGGACATATGCAGTAACAAATCGACCAACACTAGGCTTGCTAAAAGTGTGCATGTCAGCCTGTCTGGGGTCTGTGCACCAGCTGCTGTCTTTGTTCTTTCCAGCTGCTTCCCCTCTAATAACACCCTTTTCTGCAAAGCTCTGCCGCCGTTTTTGACGTTCACAGGATCTGTATTTGGGACGCCTCGGGCATACTCGGCGCCGGAGCTCCCCGTGGAGCTGCTGTGACGTGCGGGAGCCGCCTGAGAGGCCGAGGCCGGGCACTCACCGCTGCAGGGCTGACCGCGTCACCTCCAGGAACGACTGCAGCTCCGCCACCGCCGCGTTGTTAACCAGCAGCTCGAACGGCCCCGCCGCGCCCACCGCCGCCTCCACAGCCTCCCAGTCCGCCAGGTCCAGGCAGAGGGTCTCGATGCCCGGGCACTGCGGCGAGGGCGGCCGCCGTGGGCGGGAGGCCGCGAGGGAGCCCGGGGGCCGTTGCGGGGTTATTGGGGTGGGGAGGGGGGAAGGAGGAGGGGGTCCGGTACCTCCCGCGTGAGGCTCTCCAAGTCCTCCGCCGTTCGGCTCAGCGCGGTCACGCGGGCCCCGGCCCTGCTCAGCGCCACGGCCACGGCGCGACCGATCCCTGCGGGAAGACGGCGTCAGACTCGCCCCGGCCCGACCCCGGCCCCCGGCCCTCCGCCCGCGGTCACCTTTGCCGGCCCCAGTCACCAGGGCCCGCAGCCCGCGGAAGCTGAGATGCGGCTCCATGTTTCGGCTGGACTGTGGCCGGGGCGGGGTCCAGGGGCGGGGCGGCCCGAGAGGGCGGGCGGGCAGCGCGATCTCTCTCCGCTTCCGCGGCCGGACGCTGCCGGTCGCCCAGGAACATAGCACGAAGCCGGCTCCAGGCTCGTCCAGCAAGTCAAGCACAGAGAGGTGAAGTTTCTTGACTCTCACGCTTGACTGAAGTATCATTTGAGCGACCACAGAAACCCAGGCTTTTTAGAGTCTGATGCAAAAGACCTGCCAGCTCTGCCCCCTCGAAGTTGCTGATGAAGATGACAATTAAAATCCTCATTATCTCAATTCTTTGACTGTACTCTGGTAATCAGCATCTGTAAGGATTCTTCTCATCCATACCTGTTCTCCCCATCCCAGTCATCGAACTTACTTGCTTTTTGGCCCTTGCCCTCACATGAGCCTGACAGGAGGGCATAGTTTTCCTCAAACAGCAGGGTTATGGTACATTTTTGATACAGAGCACATGTGAAGAAACATGACAAAACACAGCCTTTGACATCTTTAAATATTTATTTTATAGAATCATTTTATGTATGAAAAAGTAGTTTGATAAAAAAGCTGTATCCTGATAGATCCACATAGCTTACTGTAGTCTCAACACAAAACACCTTGGACCAAGCCTGAACACACTGAACAGTTTCCTATTGCCCTGCATGAGAACATGGTCCTTTTTAAGTTCCATAAACACCCTCCCAGCTTTGAGGGCACTGCCTCTTTGGCACACCTAGGGTGACCAGTGACTACAATGTAAAACTTCTACCGTTTAGTTTTGCTGCCATCAATATAAAGTGTTGTTATTTTTTCACTGCAGTTTGCCACAACTGCTGCCCAGCCCAGTCCATGCTGTGTCATCTTACAAGAGGCTGCTTCCAGTGGAAGGGGAAGAAAAGTTCCAACAGAAGAGTTCAGAAGCAGTGCTTGAAGACAAAAATCACCTCAAGAGATCATGAAGTTTCATAGTTTTCTGCTACAGGACGTTAAAACCAAGAACCTAACAAGTGTTTTTAAAAAAAATTATATGGATACCAGGAATCTCCAGAACTATTAATGACAAATCATTAAACCACAGGATGCCTCAATTCTAGCTAGCAGAAGACCTAATAAAGAGGTAGAACTTACAATTCCACAAATCCTCCCCTATGACAGGCACACCTGTAACACTGACAGCCCATTATGGAACAGCCAGTGTGCTAGCTGGGCTTTGATCCAGTTCCCTGCAGCATTCTTATTTCCATACCACATAGTCACCTTAGTACACATGATAGAAAGGAGCTGCAGGACTGTAGTAAGTAGCAGTCAGCTTGTTTGCTCCTCAGTAGAACTAACTAAAATCATGCAAAGAGGACAATGTAATGAGGTGAACACTGAAAGGTTTGTTAAAATGCAGGGAACACTGTGTATTTCAGGAGGCTCACCTGTGCTAAGTGGCATACTTGAAGACACTACAGGCATTTGCCAGGAGGTTAAGTAAGTAGCTGAAGCCCATAATACAACAGAGCACAGCCGCTTAGAAAACTGAAACTTCTGCCAGGTCCACAATCAAGCCAGTAACCCTAGTTCCAGATCATACAATGGCATTCTATTATTCTTCCCTTAATTTGGCCTCAAACTCTAGCACTAAACCATAAGGTATTTTTTGAAGAGTTTGTAAGAGTAAACAGTGGTTTTGCAAAGTTATTTTTTATAGTATCCTTCAGGTCAGGTAAGGTTTGCACATGGCCAAAGTCTGGGCTAACAAAAAAAGTAAATGTATGGAGCCCCATTCATTCCACTTTCAAAACTAAGTTTACTTTCTTTAAAAAGCAGCAGCAGGTGATACTGCTAGAGCACTGAACTTCTGCTTGTGAGTGTGCAGTCTCCTTTCAGTGACTGCACAAACTATTTGTTGAAGTATTAAGGAGTAAAAACAAACACTGTTCTTGACTTTATGGTAATTAAAAGATTATCTGAAGAAGCTGGAATAACCATGGTCATACAATTAAAGGTCCTCAAATGATACCATTAAAACCCTCCTCAGTGCATTGCAGTTATCTAGCATTCCTCCCCCCTCACACAGCTTCAGAAACAGGGTGTGTTTTGCCAGCACAAGCTTCTCCAGCTCATGCAACCAACTACTGGCCAAGTGGGAGGAACAATTACCATCTTGTTAGGCAAATATTTCTTCAATACCAAATATCAAGAGAACAGATCATAATCATCAACCATTGCAATTCAGTTGGCACGCAAGCCAGGTCTGACAATTACCTCCACAGGAGGTACACGTGGATGACAGCGGAGAATGTGCATTGTAAGCAACTTATCTAGTCCTGAGTAAGCTTACCCTCACACAGGGTTTTCCCATGACAAAGGCTTTCAGCCTTGTTTACCCTAGTGATTCCAGGATTTCTGTATTCTGGCCCCCTGGAGTTTTAATCTGGCAGGCCACAGAAGCTCTTCTGTTCCCAAGAAAGGTGAGTGAAAACTTCCCCTCTCTTCTCACCATGGGGACTACAGTCTGCTCTAGCACTCCAGCTTCAAGACAGTGGCTTCTAAAAACACCTAAGGGTACTAAGAACAGTCTCACTCCCAGTACTGCATTTGCCTCAGATGTGCCCAAGCACAGGTTCACGTGACATCAGATGAAAGTGTAAAGTGACTCATACACACAGGACTGTGGTCATCTTATGAAGAGCCACTAGACAAAAGAATAAAGATTCTTCTTGGAATGTCCCAGGCCGCAGCTGAACAAATCACACCTTATTGCTTTTCTAAACAGAGTCTGTCTACCTCTTTTGTAGACACCACCAGTTGTCTCCCAGAAGAATAAAACCACCAAAAAACTCCACAACTCCTGCCTTATGCAAACTAGCTAAGACACAGGTGTCGGTGGCTGGTCAAGAATTATGACATCTTCTTAGCAGGGCACCAAATAGTGTCAGGATAAAGCAGACAATGGACAGATTTAAATCTATATTAAAAAAAAAACAAAACCAGCATTAAATTGGAATTCTCCATACATGGAACATACTAGCATTGAATGTGCAGCAGCCTCATGGAGAAGAGGGTGGGTCTACCTGCTTTTGGCACAGTAACAAGAGCTGACATGAGTAAATAACCCCATTAGTGGTCTTATCATCTTACAGATGACAAACATGAACAAGGTAGGGAGATCTTGTTTTGTAAGTGGACACTCACCGGGTTGGATCTTGCTGAAGGCCAAACACTCCTCCCACATTCACTACATTGTGTTTGTTATCAGGGTCGCCGTAACTCAGGGTTACCTGTAAAAACAACCAAGTATTCAGAACTTCTAACATTAATGCAGAAAACTAGAGTGGAGATAGCAGGGAATGAATGCAGTACCAAGAAAGTCTCCGAAGATGCTGTCTACTCTGAACATCAATCACATTTGGAGGACAGCGGTTAGTTCTGACATAAGCAATGTTGGTGCTGAATGGCACTAAGGGCAATGTGGGCGAATACACAGATCTAAGAGTTGTATTGCCCTGAAGGACGAGTTTCAATTGTAAGCTTTATAAGGACATTAATCCTGCTACTGTCTGTACCTTCACTAAATAACACGTTCATCCTCACCAGACATCGCCTGAAGTCTGCAATAGCAATGTTTTAGCACAGGGGGAAAAATAGAAATATTTGCATGTTAAATGGCATGGAAAGGATTGTCATGTTTCAAATCTGGAACAAAATTTAGATCTTTGGAAGCCCAAATGAGTGTTGTTCCTCCACACAAACACTGCATTAAGAATTTTTTAGGTATCAGGTACAAGACGACTTACGTTTTCTTTATAATTGTACATTTCCTGGGTTTTGGGTTAGCTGTCATCATCTCATGGAACCAATGATCACCAGTGAAACAATGTATTCATGCTACAGTCAAATTCACTAACATGAAGGAGACGACATCACCATCACGGTGGAATTTGACCCCAAGCACTCATTTCTGCTGCCTAATACAATTGCCAGAAAAATATAACCACGCAGCAAGCAGGGGCAAAACCACACTCCTGTTTACTTATGGTGCCAAGCAGTGTGAGGCAGGCAACGCCGCTGGATGGCCCTGTGGCTCCATCTGCTGCCCAGGAGGTAAAATGTATCTCAGCAATTAAAAAACCCCTCGATTTTTCAGAAGCAGACAAATTATTCTTAAAAATGATCAAAAATTTAATTATGTCTTAGCTATTGAAGAAGCACTTACTATAGCTGCCTTTTTGAACAGCATGAATTAAGACTGAAACTCTGTTAGGCAAAACCAGGAAGACTATTTAGCAAATGTCTACACTTTCTGCTACTGCTACACACAAAAAGTCAAGAGTTTAGAAGGAGACAGGGAACACCCTACTCAGGCTTCATGTAGCAGAACGTGTCCCCAAAGGAGGGGACAGCTATATGACCAGCTGGCTAGAGTGAAAGTGCACTTTTTACCTAAATTAAGGAATTGAGCAGGACACAGTTCTGAGTGAGTCTGTAGATAACCTTCTTTGCTGAAGAGTGCTAAGTCTATGCAGAGTATTCTTTCTGATCAGACTGAGGTGTAATTACAAAAACAGGACATAAGGCATAGCCCTACCTGCTGCAGCACAGACTCGCCTTGTAGTCTCTGCAGATTTTCCAGGTGGGAATGGAACAACGGGCTGTGTAGCAGCTTTACCTCCAGCAGCCCTTCGATGATGTAGCCAATAGTGCAGTCATCGGGAAGACGCACTCTTTCTGCAGTACTGATGAAATTGCCCAGGCTGTGACAGAGAGCATAGGAGACAAGCCAAAATATGTTTTCAAGCCTCCCAAACATGTATTGATGGAGCTCAGCTAAGAAGAGTGCTTACCTGGCCCAGGGACTCATCTTCAGGGCAAGACCTCGGCTGATACAGAACCCAGCTCCACCTGTGGCAAACCAGAATTTCACGGTTGTCTTCTGAAGAGCAAAAAGAAAAAGTACACAATAGTTACTGATAATCAGCTTTCTGCATTTGGCTGGGCCGGGAAGGGAACTCAAGGTTCTATTTGGTATCACATACTACAGCTGAGTCAGAACAAAGCTACAGATGAATCCCTATTTGTGCTGGCTGCTGAAAGCACAGCTAGCTGTTCTCTCAAATGAAACTATATTGAAACAGACAGCAGGTGAACCATCAAATTAGCATAAGGGAGTTAGCAGACTTGAAATGGAAAATAATAGTCCCACTTCTACCCAATTCCATCTGTCCCCTGTTCATTTTAACTAAGGGTCATAGCCAGCTCAGTGTTACTGAGGATGTCAAGGGTGGTCCATACATATATTGGCTCCATGTCTGAGGAGACTATTTTGTTGTGCAAAGTCTTCCCTAACAAGCTGCTTTATAACTGACTTTCTGGCCTGTGGATTGATATATCTTTAGACCTGCCAGTGCAGGCAACGGGATTAGGATTTTTTCTTTAGCACATGGATCTTGTGACTGAAATATGTTTGCTTCCAGTTCTTGAAAACTTAGTAGCCACTTTATATTGGAAGTGCTTTATCTATCCAGAAAGCTTTTGTCACCCATCTGAGGTTAGTTCAAGATGATGACAATGTGTGTGATACTGCACTCAAAATAAATAAAAAACTCCTTGAACTCCCACCCAAACTCCCAAGCCCTAAAACAAGGAATGCTGCCCCCAGAGCCACTAAAGGAAAAATAAGAGTCAATGTGGGGAGGCCCTGCTAAGCTCAGTGTGAGGCAGATCACAGCATACATGAGTAAAGGAACAGAAACACAGCCATGCAGGAGACAACCTCCATTGTGCATACATACGCATACAACATCAGAGTGAAGGTGCATTTAACCCAGCACCCTGCCTCTGAAAATGACCATCACCAGGTTCATTTCTTGCAGATTAAATCACTTGGGTTTATGGGGGAATCCTATGACTTGTCAAGGTTTTAAAGGCTTAGAAGGTTGGGATGTCTCTCAGACAAACTGCAAAGTTTGCTTACTGATCCATCACTTTGGACATGGTCAGCTGCTTCGATGGGATGGTCCAGACTCGGTCGCCCCACATAGACATCCTGGCTGTGTGAGAAGGCAGACAAGAGATGCAGGAGAGTCCGAGGGTTCACGTAGTTGTCATCGTCCACATGGCAAAACCATCTTCAAACAAAACAAAGCAAGAAGTCATAGGGACAAAGAAATGAGTTACAGGTTTACAAGTGAGTCTTACGTCTTCCAGGCTTGGAGCAGAAAATATTTCTTATTGTCTCAAATTACAGAATGAGAAAGATGAAAGCATCCACAGATGCTAAATCTCCAAAGAGGCTGAAATTAATAACCCCTTTAGATTATCATCCTTTCCACCTTTCAGATGATGCTTGTTTATAAACACTGCTTCATGCTGTGCTCCCTTTCCTCCACTCATCCCTACATTTTAGCTAATACCGCATTCTTTACTGGAACAGAGATAGTTACTCAAGTTTCCTGTGAGCACAGAACTGGAAGAAACAAAGCCAATCAGAACAATGTGTTTCACTTACTTTTGCCCAGATTCCAGGAATTTATCATATTCCACAGACATCTTGCAGCAGAGAGCTTGCCGGGTATGGACAGCGGAACAGTTGGTGTTGATCATATGATCCCCTAAAGAATAAAGATCAGCCCTTTCAGGTTTGAGAAGCATGTGTAGTCAAAAAAAACTACAAAAGAAGCGCACATTTGGCACTAATACTGTACATCTGAGGTGCACATGGTGCACACGTGGAGAAGAAACTGCAGGACAGGCAGGGCTCACAGGTTATCCATCTGGCATGCAAGCTGCAGAGGTCATAAAATTGTGTGAGTGCATAAAAACAAGTGAGGGTACATAAATAGTGTCATGAGATGTGCACAAAGGAAATAGCTACTACAACTTTGGACCACATAAGCCAACTAACAAGAAAAAAAGGGAGTGCAAAGGTGAATCCAGTATTCTGGAAGTTCCAGGCATCTTGTCCAGGTGGCAAGTAGGGAGAAATTTTCTCCATTTTCTCCGTCTTAACTTCCCTAATAGCTTGTACAGCATGAAATAAGGACTTCTATAGAAAGCACGAAAGAAGCAAAACTCAGTTATAACAGACAGTATGCACCTATGCTGCTACACAGCTCACCTGCTTTCAGGCGTAGCTCCCGATCCTCCCAGTCTGTGAATATAAACGTCTGTGGGAGACAAAAATGGTGTGTCCACGTTTAAGAACTTCAGATTCTAACTTTAAATTTCCTCCATTTCAGTCAGAATTTGGAATGTTTTGCCTGTCTTGGTAGTTTGTTTCACAGTATCCACTGGAATGGGGGAGGGAGTAGTAGTGGAGAGAACCCCAGCAACTTCAACCCCTTCCTTATTTGTTACCTCTTTTCATTACAAACCAGAAGAGTGTCATTTCAATAAGGCAGCCTGTATTTTACCCTCATCTCAGGGTACAGACAACTGATTTCCAGACAGAAAGGATTTTGGTCTTTTATGGTAGTACCTCCTCTCTGGCTAGGAATCATCCACAGCTGTCAAGCAGGTTAAGAAGAAAGAATGCAAGTCAGGGTGGGAAGTGGCAGGTGAATACTGTCTTGTTCCAACTGCTGGAAATCTCATTAATATACTTGAATGGACTGAAATCTTGAAACAAGGGAACAAATTTTATGTTCTATAGAAAAACTTAGGTGGCTGAACTACTTAATCAAAAATATCGGCTTAGATGCATCATCATCAGGAATCTTGCACTATCATGTAGCACTTTCCGCAGTCACACAAAAATCAGCAAACTATGTTTGCTTGGACTACCGACCCCATATTGCAGGTAACGGGCTTAATCAGCAATGAACTCTTTTGGAAGTACGTTCACACCAACCGTTTATGTAATACGACCTTCCACAGTCTTACAAAGAAAGCCGCTATTAACACAATCAAGAAAAAACTCCGTGAGAGTGCAGCAGCTGCGCTGGAAAGCGCAGGGCCGAGGCTCCCGGCTGCCTGTCCCTGCCCGCTGGCGAAGTCTCACCTGTCCCCTCGCCTGGGAGATCCAGGTTTGGAGGAGCAAGTCCAGCCGGCTCCTATGGTACTTCCTCGTGGTTTTCACCGCAATAAAGATGTCCTTCAGCTCTAGGCTTTCCCTGGTCGAGCTGCTGGCAGCCCCGAGGCGGCCCCTCTGCGCAAGCTGCGGGCTACCCGCGAGGCCTCCGCCACGGCCGCCGGCCCCGGGCCCGCCGCCCGGCGNGCAAGGACCGTTCATGCTGCAGCCCCGTGGGCCCGCGCCACAGGGCGCGGCCACCTCATGGCCCCGCACTCTGGGAGGTGGCGACGGACCCGCGGAGGGAGCGCCCGGAGGTCATCCCGCCGCCGCCGCGCCGCCGCCGCCCGC